>JABUQX010081694.1:45000-47500 GCA_015478945.1 Trachelipus rathkii
AAGTTTCGCAAAGAAGAGGAGGCCATTTTGACCTCTCTGTCAGCGATTTCGTTGCAAGTTACCCCTGAGTGAGATGGGGTTCAACATAGCATGATCTGTTTCTTACGAGAGTGGAGCAGCCGAAGAGATTGTTGCACAGCGGGTACCATTGTGTTTTAAGAATAAGGGGTTTTAAGAGCCTGGAGGGCCCAGAGTGAATCTAATTAAATTGCATAAGAGTGGTCATGGTTAAGGAATAAAATTCGAGAGAGGGCAACCATTATATCTATTAATTCTGCCTTAAAAATTGAAACACGAAGAGGGAGCGTATGGGAGAAGTTGCGGGCAGGAAAGACAGCAGACGGATCCACACTGTCCCCTGTTTTAGAGCTGTCAGTAAATATCGGAGTAAATCCACTGTGAACTCCGAAATAAGACAGAAATTATGCTTTTAATAAAGCATTGGGGTAGCTAGATTTGGAGAGAGAGGTGGGAGCAGGGAATGGCCAAGTGTAAACCTTTCCTCAGAAGAGAACGATAACACCCTTTGCAAAGGAATGTTGATTAAGTTAAGATGTTATAGACTGTGTTTGCAAATGGCCAGTAAGGAGGATTCTGAGGTACCTCTTGCAGAATCGTGTCAGAGCAGCCGGTATTGGGGTTTGAAAGCGAAGATAACTTGTGCACATGATGTATTCCCTTCGAAGAGAGAGTGGCATCACATCGGATTCAACTTCAAGGCTCCCCCGGCAGGACGATCGGAAGACTCTGGTGGAGATACGGATCACCTCGTTTTTTCAGAAGTTTAATGTGTGGTGGTCATCTAGACTGAGTCCTAGAAATCTGACTTATGAAGTTACAGGAATGGGTGGACCTTATAAAGTTAGTTTCGCGGGAGGAAGGTTACAGGTTTTTCGACTCTCTTTTTTTTCCTAAATATTACTGCTGAGGTTTTGGTGGGCGAGAAATGGAAGCCATAGAAGTTACCCCACTGTGAAATATTCTTAATAGCTAGTTGAAGTTGCCGTTCAAGAAATGGCAGCCTGGCACCGGCAGTGTATATCCCAGGTCATCAACATGGAGAAAAACTGACTGTCGCTGGATCCACCTTTATCCTGTGCCGCGGAAACCAGAAGTCAACTAGAGGAACAAAGACATATTCCTATCAAAGGCTCCCATGAAATCGTAGATGAAGATGAAGAAAACACATATGAAGATGATATAAACGATGATTCAGATCAGATTGAAGACAAAGAGAATGAAGTGAGAAAGATGACGCTATCTCCCCGGTAGCATCTGCAGGGATTATAGAATATGAAAAGGTGGAGCAGTCTTTAAAGTTTAAATGAACTTAATGCGAGTATAAAATTCCACAGTTCTTCTGAAGATAAACGAGGAAACTAACAACAGTAAATTAGAGGAAAGAGTTGCTCAGCTCTTGCTAGAGAATGAAGAATGTGAAAAGGAATATAAAAGAAAGTTGCAAGAAAAGGAACCAGAAGTCGAAGAATTAAGCATAAAATATTCCGATATTTCATTGGAACAAGAGTCTACGAAATGAATTCTGATTGTCACAGCTGAAAAATTCGAAAATGAATACTTGTGTCGACAAGCTATGGAAAAAGAGTAAAAGATACTAAGGAATGAATTGAATCACGTTCGGGATAGTTACAGTGAGTTGAAAGCATCCTTTAAAAATCTCATTTCGAAGCCCATTCACATGCAGGATGCCTTAACACGTGAAAAAGGAAGGTCTAAAGATTTGCAAAAGAAATTAGAAGCAAGTTAAAATCGTGTAAAAAGCTTAGAAAGTGAGAATCGAACTCTGCATTCATCAAATGACGTTACGCTTCACAAATTTCCGTCTTAAAGGTTGAAACGACAAAGAAATCTGTGGCCGCGGAAGATATTAAAAAAGAATTGATGAACTGCGTGATGAAAATAATGATCTACTGGAAAAGAAAAGAAGTTTTGAAGAGGAGAGGACAGTGATGCATGCAACGTTGGGCAAAACCATTAATAAAAAAGAAGCGTTGCTGAAAGATCTCCAGGATGAGCTAGAAGAAGAGCTTCAAACGATAGCAGACCTAAAATTGGAATTAGAAAAGGAGAACTTTGTAATTGAAGGGCTTCAAACCTTTACAGAAGCGAAAAAGTTCTCCGTCTCTATGATGCTTGCTAGATTAATAAATACTAGAAACGAGGACAAAACGGAATCCAACAGAGGAACATCCAGAAGAAGGAAATCAAATAGAGAGCAAGAAAAGAAAAGTTCTCTGACATGTGTAAAAGCGATGCCTCAGTACAAATACCAAAGAAATTCAAGGACTATCTAACTTGCGTTGGACTCTAGGATGCCGACAGGAGTTAAGAAGAAATACCCCAGAATTTCTTCTGAAGGTAGGGCGTGTGTAATAAGATTGAAAAAAACATCCTTGTCACTGAAAATGAACTTCACGCCAAGCGGGAACCCAAGTGTTCAAATATATCTCGGATTTATAAAGTAGAGAAACTAATTGAT
>JABUQX010081694.1:57500-69557 GCA_015478945.1 Trachelipus rathkii
TATATATATAATATTATATATAAATATGTATTATATAATAATATATTATATATAATATATATATATAATATATATATATATATTATATTATATATATAATATATATATATATAGTATATAATATATATATATATATATTTATAGTAATATATATATATATATATATATATATATATATATATATAATATATATATATATATATATATATATATAATATAGTATATAATATATATTATTTTGTAAGTATATATATAGTATATATTATATAATATATATATATATATATAATATATAAACTATATATATAATATATATTATATTAATATTACTTTTGAAGTCCTCCCATGTTTTCGGTTCACGAGCCGCTACTGATATATATACAATATATATATAAAATATACTATATTATATTATATATATTATATATATATATATATATAATAAATATATATATATATATAATATATATATAATATATAATGTATTCAAGTTATGAATAATAAAAATGATAATCCACACATAAGCCTCGATATTATTTTTATAATATTTTCATATTTACGATAAGTTTATTCAAAAATGAGTAATTTGACCTAGTAAGACAGTCTTATTTATTAAATAGTGTTTGCCATTTTAGCTGAAAATTAGAATTTAATATTTCTTTTTTTCTTTCCAAATATCAGTTATAATATCTTCTATCAACTGATGTTTTTTGACGTGAAACTTTTCCCCCGTGAATGCTTAATAAACATAGCCCATTTAATCTTTCGTTAGAAATAGTTACCTTCGCCACGTTTTTTAACACGTGGTATTGGTACTAAACGACCTTCGTCAATTGTAAAGTAGTTGGTGGAAGTGTGAGAAGTACTTTTGATAGCTGTGTGGAACTGCTAAAAAAAACTGTGCAATGAATTTTGTAGCAATTGTCTGTAACCTCATTTTCTCAATATATTATTCCCTAATCTTGACTCCTTACAGAAAATGTTGAACTAAGACTGGCTTCACCAATTAGGTTGTCAATCGTTTACTACTTTCAGTTATGAGTTCAATTTTTTTTAAATATTCTGATTTGGTTAATTTTCTTATTCTAACTAGGTGCAAAATGCAAAAGTAATGTAGATGTTATATTGTGTTCCGAAAATTTGATACTCAGAGATGAATAGATCTTAGGCTAAGGTATGCAAATAGCTGAAAACTCTGAAAAATTCCTCACAGAAACGTTTTGATGTCCTTGAGGCTAGGAATGTCGTTTGGTATACTGTAATTGATAACGAAAATCTTCAGAAAATTCTAGATTTTTAAAAATTCCTTTAAAAGTGACTGCTTCATTTTCACTTCTATAGATTTTAAAATATTTAAAAGTTTTTCTATGTTACAATGAACCTCATCCAAATTTATTACTTTAGTTTGAAGAATATTTAAATGCTATAGGATCCAAATATGAACTATATTTCGTCATGATTCCTAAACAGATACGAAATGTAGGACTTCCTTCTGCTGACGAAAGCTGATCATGCCTGTAGTCTCGTGGTTTGTCCGCTTCCATCTGGATCTAGATGAGCGATTCCCTAATGCTTATATTTATTTTGGTTAGAAATGGTTCAAAAATATCCTAATGATTTATACTTGCCAGACTTGTGTTACGCATAGCAATATGGTAATTTGCTCACCAATTTCTGCCCGACCGTATTTCACGAAAAAAGTTTTTAGAATTGTTTAGAATTCCTATACGGTGTTTTGAAACTGGACCAGCAATAGCATTAATTACTAATGGAAGCCATGTGAACATCAGTGGAAACAATCTGACATCTAAGGTACTGCTCTCGTTATAAACTTTTGAAGCCAAATTTTTTTGCGAGCCATGTGTGGAGCCCCATGCAAACCAATCACACAAGCTTTACATATTAAAATTTGTATTACATTCCGTGAAGTTGATAATTATAGCTCTTCTAATCTCAACCTTTCAGTTTAAAAGAGGTGTAAAACCTAGAAAATTATTCACCGCTTCACATACATTTAGACGCTATCAAATGAAGCAACACCAATTCGAGATGCTAGTGTGGTCCAGATATGTCTCGTCGTAATCTATCGGCCTAAGAGAAGAAATATTTCCACAACTGTTTTACTTCATTCACAATTTGATTAAATATCAACTTTCCACAAATAAATATATAGTTCATTCTGAATCATATGTGAAGTGTATTTGGCCCTTTGCTCCGCTCGATTTCAAATGTACCACAAGAACAACATCTCCAGCTTCTACTCTGGAGTTTTAAGCAAATGGAAAACATGCCGATTTTGCTGTTACCCGGAATAGCGATATCATTGATGTCACAAAATATTAGGTAGAAATAATATGGGGGTACCAATTTTTGGTTATTTTTTAAAATAATGATGTGCTCAGCAACAGGTCATTGTTCATTTACACTAACACGCTATTTAATATTTAATGTATTTTGATAATCTTTTGCTGCTGTTGAAGGCATCTTTATGCCATTCTGAATTTACATGTATGGGCATCACTGAATGCATTTCTTTATATTTTCTAATGGTTTTACGATAAATGAACCAAATATACCTCTTTTGATAGAAGGTTTAAATAAGACACACAATCTACAAAACGGTCCTATCTTTCAAATATTTTAGAAGACGCTAGGCCATGAAGTCTATACAGATCTTTGTCATTCAATATATATATATATATATTATATATATAATATATACTTATTATATATATATAATATATATATATATATAATAAATATATTATATTATATATACTAGTATATATATAATATATATAATATATCATATATATATATATATATTATAATATTATATATAATATATAATATATATATACTATATAATTATTATATATATATATAATTTATATATAATACTATAGTATATATATATAGTATATAATTATTTATATATATATATAATATATATAATAATATATATATTATATATAATAAATATAATATATATATAAATATTATTATATATAATATATATATATAGTATTCCTTTCCTCTTCAACAATCTTTAAAATTCGTAAAAAATGTGGATGGTTGTCGATCGTTATATAGTCAAACTTTTAATCCATATTTTAATATTGGTGTCCATTATATACATATTTTCGATAGGAAACAAGTTTTCTCTTGGCACGGTTTATTAGCCAAGTAGCAACTACTACTACCTATTAGTATCATTAACATGATTGGCTCAAATCACTTGAATTACATTCCAACATTGACTAGAACTTACCACTAAAAGAGTTTCGTAGTTGCTGTAATCACAAGTAACATTACTGTTATCAATCCTAGGTCTTTTAATTATAAACTTATCCATATTTCAGTATTATTTTGTCAGATAATAATAATAATAGTAATAATAATAATAATAATAATAATAATAATAATAAATAATAATAAGATAATAATACAATAATAATAAAATATAATACCTAATATAATAATAATTAATAATAAATAATAAAATAATAATTAATCAATAATAATATTTTTTACTCACCCGCTACTTCGTCATACTGTCTCAAGCACACAGAGTAGTTCATCGCTTCCCATGCCTATTGTAAACTTTTCTTCCCATCAACAATTTTCAGTATCTCATCATATAATTCCTATTATGATGTAGAACAAATAAAAAGCTATTATGCATCTAAGGTTTTAATACCTCGTAAAAAAAAATACACACAATTCAGAATTATTAGCAAATGCTCATACGATCTCTCGACTGGGAAAACGAATGTATGGGATGGGGTTTATCATGAGCGACATTACATAGTGTGGTGTGGTGTGGTGGGGGGGTCTGGGTAGGTATGGGCACTCCCCTACATTTCCAGATACAAAGTATCTCAAGATAAAAAAAAAAAATGCTTTTCATATATATATATATATAGGGTTGTGAAAAAAAAGTTTTTTTTAATTTGTTTTTTTTTTTAAATATAATAATATATATGAATAAATATATATATTATATATATATTATATATACTATATATATATTATTATATATATATATTAATAATATATTATTATATATATATATATATAATAATATTATATTATGTATCAGGGTTGGGTTCAAGTACAGTAGTACTTGTACTTACTTGTACTTAAGTACACTTTTTGGAGTACTTGTACTTACAGACTTGCAGTTTCTAAAACCACTGTACCTTTGTAACGTGTCTTGTACTTGAGCCTTTTTGTATATTGGGGACTGTGTGCGCTTGTTGTACCTTGCAACGTGACTTTTGGCATTTTTTAATTGGCCAATGATGTTTTTAATGTTTCTTTTTATCATTTTCCACGTATTTATATTAATTATTTTTCTTATAAGATTGTATTCCTAAGAATACAATTTCCATTTATGAATGTAGAGTGGGTGTATTTATATTATATTATATATATATATATATATATATTATATATATTAATATATTATATATATATAATATATATAACTATATATATATTATATATATATATATATAATATAATATATCATCAATCACCTTTTTTCCCAGACTGGGGTAAAGGTGGCGTAATCATATGTAGACCAGACAGAGGAAAGTAGTAGAAGAATTATGAACACAAGTCCCATTAAGAAAGCATGCCTTACCTCCCTTTTAACCTATGTAGTCGGAAACTCCGCCGCACAGAACATCCACCCTAGTAGCTTCACGGGATCCGCCGACGGACCCTCACTATGGCATTCTCGCCAATATGGGGTTCATCCCTTGGACCAAGTGGCCAACAACCATACACCCTCACAAAACCGCATTTACTCCTAATATGCACTTTTTTCTCGCCCCTGCAAACTCACATTTCACTCCTTCCAGACGTTCTTTTGCTGACTCAACTCACTTTTTCTTCTTTCTCCCAGCCAGTCGATTTCCAACACAATCACCACTATACATTCCCGCTAAATCCAACCGACTATCATCCATTCTTCCCACATGACCAAACCCAACGTAATTTCATTTATTATCTCATTTATCCCTTTTTTCATGCCATACATACTCTGTAATACGTTTCATTCCTCATTTTAATCAATTCTTCTCCACCTAACACCCGCTAAGATTGTCCATTCTAACCACATTGTACTTTATGTTATATCCTCTTATTCCTAGACCAATAGTCTTACTACTATATCATTTAATCACAGGGTAACAACTTACATCACCGCAAGACACTAGCGCCATAGCCTTAGTCTCTTTACATCCACCATAGATTTAATTGCCACCAGCCTCCTCCTGAATTCACACTTTACGCGTTACTACACTCGGCAATCATCCGTTCCGCTTTTCGTCCAATCATATATATATACTAATATTTAAACTCAGTCACTTGTTCCTAGCGCTCACCATGCTAGCATAACCTTCACACCGATGGAGCTTGTTTTCTCACTCATACTATAACCTTACTCCTATCTTACGTTTACTTTTCCAACGCCACATTTTAACACACCCGTCCAATCTTGTCTACATATCTGTCAAAACTCTCTTCAGATTCACCTCACAAAAACATAATTATATATATAATTATTAAAATTTTAAATAAATAAATAACTATAATAAAAAATATTATTAATATTAATTAATATATATAATATATAATATATATATATATATATATATATATATATATATTTATATAAGTTATATATATATATATATATTATATAATATATTATAATATAATATAATATATATGATAGTATATATTATATTATATATAATATATTATATATATATATATATATTATATATTTATATATAATATATATATAAGGCGAGATGGTGACTTCATTGATTTGGAAGTTGTGTACCAAAACGTTTATGGAGGGTATATCGTTCGGAGGGACTTGGAGGAGGTCAATATTGAGTACCTTTTAATAAGGTAAGGGGAAAAAGGTAACTGTAAGTATTATAGGGTAATTAATTTATTGATGTTGTTAGGAAATGCTATATGTTGAATTTTGGAGTGAAACTAATTTGGGTAAGAAAGGTGGCGTTTAGAGTGGTAGAGGAATGTCGTAGGATCAAATCTGTACATTGAAACAAATGATTGGGATAATGAGGGAGGAGAAGAATAAATTTTGTATTTAGGATTTATCGGATTTTCAACAGGTCGATATATAGGATTATAGGATCTATGGCTAGTTTAGTGATATGGTGTTGGTGGTAAGCTCCTGAAATAGATCCAAACGTATGTATGAAAGTGAGGCGTGTGTAGTAATCACTATGACGTTGAAAGTGATTATTTTTAATATTAATAGCGAGTGAAGACAGGATGTGGTATGTCTCCTTGGCAATCCAATCTGTATAATTGGATGAGGTTATGAAAGAATTAGAGGTAGGGGTGACAAGGGATAGGGTTACAATGAAGAATGATGGATAATGGATGAGAGTGGAGGATTCCTTACCTATTATATGAGGATGATTTTTGTGTTTTGTGTGGCGAATTGAAGAGGAGTTTGATGAGGACTTAGTAAGAGAGATTGTAGGTGTTGTAAAGAAGGGTTTGAAAAGTAAACGTAGATAAGAGTAAGGTTATGGCTTGTGAGTGATAGGACAGACCTCAGTGTGAAGTTATGTTAATTGGTGAGCAGCTGGAAAAAGTGTCTGAATAAATATTTAGTGTATATGTTGAAGTGAAAAGGAGCGGAGGAGCAGAGTTGTAGAGGAAAATTGTGAATGCACTAAGGTTGGCTGGTGCAGGTTAAATCGTTGGTAGATTAGGCAGGACTAAGTTGTGAGGCGCGGGTCTTACATGAGGGTATGTTGTTACCCGTGTTAATGTATAGTAGTGGGACTAAGGTCCTGGTAATAGAGGTATAGATCTTCAATTACAATGGTGTCAGATGGACATCTTGAGTTGGCGTTATTTTGTGAAAAGAAATGAATAAATGAGGAATGAACGGTATTAGAAGTTTTTTGGTGTGGAGATTGGGGTAAATGAGTGAGAATAATGAAAGTACTTGGATGGTTTGGTCATGCTGGAAAGGTATGGAGTACAGACGTCGGGTAAACGGATATAGTAGGTTAAGTGTGTTGGTAAATCGACCTGATGGGAGACCGAAGAAAAGTGAATGAGTCAGAAAAGGAATGCCTGGACGAGAGAAATTGATTTTTGGGCAGAGGCGAGAAGAAAGGTGTATAACGACTGAATGGTGGGTTTGTGTGAGAGGTATGGTTGTAATGCCCACCTGGGCCCAGGATGAACCCCCATTGACGTGAGAGGTCATTAGTTGAGGGTCAATCGGCGGTCCCGTTGAACTCTAGGGTGGATCTTTCGATGTGCGATTCGAGTTCTCACTGAATTGGTATTAGAAGGGGCGGTAAGGCTGGGCTTTCTTTTCAACTTCTTTCAATTCTTCTAACTTATTTATGTTTCCGGTATATATGTTACGCCTCTTGCTCCAGTCTTGGGAGATAGAGATGTGGTGATGATATGATGATGATGAGGCTGATATATATATATATGATAATATTATATATATATATATAAATATCATATATATATATATATATAAATATATATAAAATATAATATATATATATTATAATATGGCAAGTGTTCATAAAGTAACTTTGTACTGGTACTTGACTTGAACCAGTGACGTACTTGTACTTTACTTGAACAAATTCTAGAGTACTTGTCCTTGTACTTGTACTTGAACAATTCAAGAGTACTTGTACTTGTATTGTACTCTGAAAAATGAACAAAAATTATATTTGGGATATATATTAAATATATATATAATATATATATATATATATATATATATGTAATCAGAAACCTTGTAAATTTAGTTTCTGTTAATAGATTAGAAGGAGAACAGATATTTAAGGCTCAAAGAAATTTCGTTTCTTTTCTGAAACCTCATCAGGTGCTGGTTGTTGTAAAACTAAAATAATTATTATAACCTAGAAAATCTTAAATAAGTATTCATATTTTAAGATTAAAGATTTTTATATGAAAATTAGTGGAGTTCAAAATTGTATTTGAGTGGGGAGATATTGATTTCACCTTTTTGCCTATTATAATTATTGGTGTAAGGATGTAGTAGGATTCAAGGTAATTTTTCTTTCTGTGTAATATCTTTTGAAAGTGATGAGAGTGGTCATGTTTGTTAATTGCCCATAGTATGATTATGTGGGCACGATTAATGGTGAGGCAGAATTTAGCGTTGTCAGTGGTAAGGTCCATGTTTGTTTGTTACGTATATGCTACGTTAAAGTCATGGTGTTTCCGATGTATAAGGAGTTACAATGAAGGCAAGGGATTTTATAACACATTGGGGTATATTAGTGGGTCGATTTATGTTGGGTCTAAGAATAGCTTTAAGGTGGTAAATTTCTGAAGGGTGATTTAATATTTGGAGTCAAGATGTATGTTTGATTATTTAATGAGGATATGTTTACGGTATGGGTAAGAGAGAGTGTTATTGAGATGGAGAGGGGTTTATAATGGAGGTTTGATAAAGAGGATTTTTTGCTTGTTTAGGTCACCGTGTACTAATGAAATGAGGCTTGAAGAAAGTTTGTTAAAAATTGAGAAAAAGAAAATTAATTTCATTTTGTAGAAAGGGTGGAGAGTATTCTTAGAGCTCTGAGAAATAGGGAAGAAAGTGTTCCTATTTTGTGTTGGTTGAATTGGGAATGAAAACCAAGTTGTATACTTGGGTTGTAAGTAGGTTTGCGGTAAACAGAGAATTGGAGGGTAGAAAGATTATTGGACCAGGTTATAAGAACACAAACGGAAGTGGTAGGGAATTAATTTTTAAGTAAGTTCAATATGAATTTAAATGTTAGAAAGTTAATTAGTGTTAGAAACAGATGTATGATAATTGGATTAATGGGAAGGAATAGATGCAAAAATGTCATCGCAGCGTATCTTTATACCCAGTAACATTAGTGAGAAACGTGGTTAGAATATATGATAAATTTTCAAGAAGTTCCAGTGAAAATATTACTTAGGACAGGAGAAGGGGAGAACCCATACTAAGACCGGAATTTTGTTTCAGAAAAGTGTTATTAAATTCGAAAAAGTTGTGTTCTATGGTAAGTAGGATTAATTGTTTTAAAGTGTCAAAGGGAAATGGTATGAAATTGTTTTCATCAATAAAACGGATCGAGTGAAAGGGTTTAAAGGGACCAGGTTTACGGAGGTGAAGAGTGAAGTTACATCACAAACTCTATGCATGCCGTTACCCAATGCGACAAATCTTCCCATTCCTTTCCACAATGACCAACACCATCTCAAGTACTTTCATTTATTCTATTCTCTCATTTACCTCCTTCTTCACACCACACCAACTCTCTAATACCTTCATTTCTCATTTTATCAATTTTTCTCATACCTAACACCCCCTAAGATTGTCCATCTAAACACATTGTACTTTACGATCTATAACTCGTATTCCAGACCATAGTTCTACTACTATACATTAACACAATTAACACTATAGACCCTCATGTAAGACCCAAGCGCAATCAAGACTTAGTCCCTTTACATCCACCAACGGTTTAATTGCACCACGCCACCTTTCCTGCCATTTTTCCAACTTTCCTACTACCACTCGCATCATCGATTCCCTTTCATTCAACATTTACCTTGAAATATTTAAACAGCACTTTTCCCAGCTGGCACCATCGTAACATAACTTCCCACCGAGGACCTGTCCTCACTTACACAAACTTACTCTTATCTACGTTTACTTCAAACCCCTCTATTACATACTCTGAATCCAAATCTCCTCTACCATATCCTCTCGAAACTCTCGTCCGAATCGCCAAGCAAATACAAATCATCCCATATATAGGTAGAGAACACTTCCACTCTCTTTTCCATTCTCGCATTATTCTTAATACAACCAGTCCCCTATAGCCCTATACCAAACATTCCCTTAACCATCTCACCATACAAATTGAATTAACTCAGGAGACAGTACAGACCATCCTTGACCGTCACTCTGCTATTAAGTATTATAGACAATCACTTTCGACTCTTATTTATTCTTACACACGCTTCACTATCGTCATACATCTTTTGATTCCTTCAGAAGCTTACCACCAATCATCATATATCACTACACCTGCCATAGAGCTTCCTATCATCCTATCGTATTACGCCTGTCTTAAATCCATAACGAACTTAATGACAATTTATGTTCTCTCCCTCTTTCCCAATCATTTGTTTCATGCAAATACTTAAGAGTCCGCGACATTCTACCATTTATTCAAACGCACCTTCTCTTCACAAATCAGTCCTCTGTCACCGACGCACTCTTTCCGACCAAATACCACATATATTTCCTACATACACTAATAACACTAATTCCTCTATAATAATACCTCACATTAACTTATCCACCTACCCTTATATCGAGGTACTATTATTGCTTCCCGACAATCTCTTGAGAGGACTAATTATAACCTAGCCACAAGTATAAGACTTTGTGTAACAAACACGAATGTCCAAATCCTATCAACTGTCACTCATCTCGACCTATATCTACGGTCAAGATTTTGTTACTGATTGGCGGACTAAGATTTTATCTTCATTCCTCATATTTTTTAAATCAAACTTAATTAATAATTTTTGGCACGGGATACAAAATTCATCATCTTTGATTATTTTTACAAAAAGAACTTGATTTCCTGAAAACGATTATTCTGAAGAAAATGGGCCTTCCCGAGACTTTATAATGTGACTCAACTTTTCGAGTAAATTACTTCTCAGCACAAATTTAAAGACAAATCTCTCTGGCTATAATTAACTGCCCTAAAGCGATATTTTGTGTATGAGGGTTGTCCTTTTTCTGGGGAAGCTTAGTTTTACGAATTCGACGTAAAATTTGACGTGGTTTAAAAACAATACCTTACCAGTTTAAATTGTAGATGTAGATTTTCGAGTGGCAAACAAGATTGGAAATATTTAAATTAAAGTAAACTCCTTTTACCTTTATCTCATGCAGTAATTATCCATTACAATGCGATGCACTTACATAGGAAGACAATCCGATTGCATTTCACACATAGTTGCTGGGAGCATAAAGGGTATCGTTCATTTAGAACTAGATCATTACATCATCCCCCCTATTCAGCTTTAAATGCTCATTCTCTTCAGAAAAACGACCATTATACATCGATACGATTTGAAATATTGTCCCAAACTGAGTGAACCCGATCTTGCAGTTTGCTAAATCTTTGTATATTTTCTGCATCTCCAACAACCGATCTTGATGAAAATCTAAGCTTAATCATCGTATACTGAATGAGATTTTAGTTTATTTCAATCCATGAACTCTTAACGCACTTAATATTTGTAATGCATTAATTTATCTACTATGGTTTATTGTATTTCACTTTTATAGTTAAGTTTAACTTTTAATTAATTTTATATAAATTTGGTTTAACATTTTATCAATAATTGTAAATCCTTGAAAAGGGAAGAAAGGGATTCTTACCCGAAACAGTCTGGCTAATAAATTAATTAAAATGTTTCATTCGTTTTGGTTATGCTCGCTATGTATAAATAATATAAATATAATATATATATTATATATATATATATAATCTTATATATTAATATAATATATATTAATATATATAATATATATAATATAATAATTATATATATATATAATATATAAGACAGACTTTTATATCGTAAATGGAGAATTTAATTTAGAATGTTTGAACAAAAAGTAATTTTTGAACACCCTGTAGAAAAAGCTAAAAAAAAAATTAGGGGAGTTAAAAATGCCAAAGTACTTGCAAGTACGTTGCAATTCGAGAGTTTTCAGTAACAAGGAAGGGTACGTAACACAGTACAAGTAAAGTAATCTGGTTTCAGAAACTGCCAAGTATCAATCGAATAGCAGAGTACTTCAAAAAAGTAACTTAAGTCACCCATACCTGGTATATATATATATATATATGATATAATATATATTATATATATTATAATAATATATATACTAATATATATATAATATAATATGATAGATATACGTATATA
>JABUQX010081695.1:0-12500 GCA_015478945.1 Trachelipus rathkii
CATAGATTCCCAACGGTATTCTGCCTCCTCAATCAAATCAGAGGTGTCCCATTCCAAGTAATTTCATTTAATTCTTCCTCTTCCCTATGAACATATACTATCGTATCCATAACGTACTATCTAATATCCAAAATCTGCTACTTCCTATTCCCTATCTATTTATATTTTGCCCTAACCCTAAATTTACTTCTCCTGTCTTTAACAGTTTCTTTAAACTTGTGCTTTAATTGGTAGGCTAATATCTTCATCCACAGTGAAATCCGTAACAAACTTGCGTCGTCATCATCATCATCATTTATCAAAAATCATTTATTCTCATCGGTTCAGTTAGTGCGTACTCCGCTCTTCATATTTAAAAACCTCTTCAACTTTCCTTCATTCATACAGCACGGATGTCTCGATCTTCATTTAGCGCATATCGTTGGAATGTTCGGACTTATTCATCAAAATCCTAATTCAGGGGCATTTCCATATCCTTAATGCTTATGGTGAGTAATTCCAACCAGTTCAACCAAAATTTGACAAAATTTCATGACCCTCTCGCATTTACTGAAAAATTGCTAACCTTGTCTAGCTTAATGAGAAGAGAAGTTCAATGGTATTTGTCTCAATTGCTGAGGTCATTCCCGGTGCCCAGAGTTATGACCTCTAAAAATTAGGTCAAATGCATTTCTGCCTAAAACCAGTCACAAAGTCAACATTCAAATATCTCCGAACTATAGCACCATAGATGCTCTGGGACAGATTTTGAAGCTCTTACAGTTGGGCAACAATATTTACTCTTATGGCCATATTTACTCTGGAGGTCAAAAAAAAATGTGACCTTTCATTGGACCTGACCTCAAAAAGGTGCAAAGAAATGTATCAATCAATTTTTCAAGAACGAGAATTGACCTTTTCTATACAAGAATACTTTACTCATTATATAAATAAAAACTTTATTCTTGCGCGCAGGGTTATGATTACGTTACTAAAAGAGTGTGTAGCCCATTTATTTGACCACGAAGAAAAGGAGAAAAATATGAAGTTAAAGAAGTCGAATAAAATATATGCTTTTCGTTTGTGTTTCTATTTGTCGAATATATATAGTATAGATAAATATATGATAGATATATATATATACTTATATTATCTATATATATAATATATATCTATAATTATATATATCATATATTATATATTATTATATATATAGATAATATAGATATATATATAAATATAATTATATATATATAAATTATATATATTATATTATATAATATATATATATTATATAATAATATATATATATATATATTATATCATATATATATATACTATATATATATACGGTATATATATATATATAAATATAATATATATATATATATAATATATATATATAATATATATATATATTTATATATATATAATATATATATATATATACTATATATATAATATATATATATATAATTATATATATAATTTACTTACAAACAGTACAAAAATAATTATTGAAAATAAATAAATCCAAAAAAAAAAAAAAAAGGGATATTAAAAAATCTTATACTAAAAAAGGGACAACATAAAACAGTGTTTTGATAAAATTAATTTCATACTACTGGTAACAAGAACGCATTTAACTCAAAGCTCAGTCATTTTGTAACTTTTCTGCATTAAGACCAAACCTCTTAAGAAACTCGCACAGAAATTAAAGAAACTTAATATTATTTTTTTTTATATAAATTTACACATTAACTTTCAGTATTATTTCCAAAATAGAATCAATGAAAAACTATTTTGTAAGTGTGTGTCCTAGATAATAGGGACTCAACATTACATGAAGCCTATTCTTTCCTACAGGATGTTTTGCTGTAACTCATTTAAAAGTCATACTAAAAAAATGACTAAAAAATCGAATGCCGTAACTGTAACAATAGATTTAATTTTCTTACTGAATCCTCGATTTAACATGAACACAGAAAAAAAATCTGTACAAACTGCCCGCCAAGTCTTATTAGCAAGGCCCTCATCTTCTAAAGATCAGACCAATATTTAAACGTGAAAAATTGTACATTACATTAAACAACTCACCTCGCATACACCATGATACGTATGCATCCTGATCAAATTCAGTAACAGATTTAGTCAGAGTTGAAAGTCTCAATGAAATCTTTTGGCAAAACTAGATGAGGACACCACTGAAAAAATGCCAAGGCCATCGACACAGCAAACGATACCAAAGAAGTTCGTTGAAAGTAACCAAGACAAGTTTGAAAAAGAACATTTTGAACTACGTAGGTTGGTAGTATTCGTTTGGAATGTCATCCGAGCGATCAGAAGTTAATATAGAAAATGGAATTATCCAACAGCCCTAAAAGAAAAGTTAACATGAGGAAACTTGCTGAAGTGAAAAACCAGTTTTTGACTGTTCCTTCCAAAATCAGATGTCTATTCGATTTAATTAATCGAAGACCTTTAACTGCTCACAATACATGGTTTGACAAGCCAAAAATTTAGTAACAGAGAAAGGTGTACTCTCCACACCGAATCCACAGTTAGGGAAACATCTAAATAGGAACACTGGTGCAAAAGTTACAGACTTCTATCATTCTCCAGACGTGAGTAGAGAAATGCCAGGTATGAAAGACTATGTCTCTGTAAAACAAGCTGATGGTTGTCGTGAAAGAAAACAAAAGTTCCTCATGCTTTGTAATCTGAAAGAAGCATTTGAGAACTTCAAAGGGAAATATCCAGAACTAAAGATTGGGTTCTCAAAGTTTGCTGAGCTTCGACCAAAAGAATGTGTATTGCCTGGAGCTAGCGGCACACATTCTGTTTGCGTTTGTACTAATCAAAATGTGAAACTTAGCCTGGCAGCAATTGAAACAATTTTTATACATAACTCAACAAATTCTGATACTCCTGAGGATAACATAGATACAAATTATGTTTCTCACTATAGGCACTGTCTTGCCCTTCTCCAATGTAACCCACCACAGGAGAAGTGTTATTTTGGTCGTTGTGAAGAATGGCCAAGAAAAGAAAAATTTATAGACTTATTGACAACATTATTTGACAAAAAAGGGGTTGATGATGTAGAATTCAGGCAATGGCTTTCAACTGATAGATCAATATTATATATATATATATATATTATATATATATATATATATATATATATAATATATAATTATATAACTATATTTTTATATATATATATTAATATATATATATATATATATTATATATATACTATATATATATATATATAATATATATATATAATATATATATATATATATATATATTATCAGACAAATAAGACACAAAAAAATTATGCAGTCTCAAAAATTTCCCTTAATTCATATTTTCTCCTTTTCTTTGGTCAAAGATAAAAATTTATAAACTCTTTAAAACTACATTTTTACCCAAAATAAATTTAATTTATAATCAAATATATACATAATACCAAATCGTCAAGTTCCAGTTACAAAAACCCTTGATAAGATCAATAGTGGAAAAATACTGCATACCCTGTCAACTGAATAATGTGTCAATAAAATTTTTTTTGACCTCCAAGAGTAAATATGCATAGAGGTAAATATTGTGCCGCAACCTAGAGCTTCACAACATGTGGCAAGAAAGCAATCTCTATAGGTGCTCTATAGTTCCGGCAGAATTGAATGATTGACCTTTGGGACATGGTTTAAGCCAAAAATGGCACATTTCTGACCTCAATTTAGGAGTCATAACTCTGGCAATCGAATGACCTACAGCATTGAGACAAATACCATTAAACTTCTCTCATTGAGCTTTACAAAATATAGAAAATTATCAGGAAAAGGATCTGACGAGGGTCATGAAAACCTGCACTATGGTTTGAACTGGTATGGGAATTACTCCTATGGTGAAGCTTTATATTGCTTCCCGCCTCTCGCGAGATTTTATTGTTATAGGTGACCTCTGTTGTCATTTACCTTGATTACTTCATAAGGGCCGCTATATCTTTAGGGTGGAAACTTATTTTACTGTCAGGTTCCGCGGAAGATGAACTTTTAATTCCCACCCAGTCTGATGTAATTCATAAGAACAAAATCTTCCATGACTCTTCTACCAACATTCTCTCAACAGGCAAAGGAAGTCCTGTATGTAGTTCAGCGCCCGCTTTAGGATATTTCACAGGAGTCCGGTTAGTTTTCTGAATGTTTTAACTATAATCCCTGTGTGTTGGTTAAAAGTGCTGTTATTATTGATTTTCGATTAAACCTCAAATAGAAATAAATAACCTTTTATAGTAGTATTAGTAATATAAATTATCTTATTTATCAATTCACCATATATATATAATAATATATATTATACTATAATATATATATATTATACTTTCATATAATATTTGTAACTGTCATTGGTATAAAGTTGGAAAATATTCTAAGATATACTGTAATTTCTCACCGAACGTCTATAGAGTATAATACGATTTGAGAACTATATATATATATATAATTATATTATATATATATATATATATATATATCCTAGTCAATCGATATATACATCTATTTCCACGCTCATATTTTGTCTTGTCAAAGAGTATAATGCGTAACTATGATATATTATAATTATATAAGTAAGTAGTCTCATATTATTTAGATTACTAATTATTTAATCTCTAGTTATTTGATCGATATTATAATATAATATAGAATCTTCAAAATATTATCTATTAACAGTGCATATCATATAAATAATTCTTACTTTAGATCCTGATATATATGTCTTGTATAGATTAAGTTTCAGACTATTCCTCTATATATATATATATATACTATATATATATATATATATATAATATATATTATATATTTACTATATATTATATATAATAGTATAGAACTTTTATTCGTGATATATATAGATTATATATATATATATAAATTTAAAGGCTAATTAACATCTATATTCTACATGTATTTAACCTAAAATAGTGCTATATATATATATATAAGTAGTTGGGAGTACTAGTATTATAATATCATTTGTTATATATATATTTTACCGCAGCGGATAAACAGCAGATACCACCCTATATTTGTGTAATGATCCTTCACTAATCACCAAGGCATAATATATTAATTCCCTTGCAGTCATGATAACAAGGGTAATATTGAGATAGCAGATACCTCAATTCAGCTCAATACTACATAATTTTCATAAAAAATGTTACTTTGAAATGATTAGTTAGTATTTTTTATTATATTAAGTTAGTGGGTATACTATATAAGGAATATCGATATATATAAATTAGTAGATATTAGGATAAATTCTACTTACATATAGAATTGCTATTATATATGATATATATATATGGAACACTATGGTATATATACATATATAAATAGAATATATATATATATATATATAGCGGGCTTTCATCAAACAAAAGTTATATACTTTACTATATAATTTATTAAGGATATGCCATATTCCAATTTATATTAAGACATACTATGAAGGAATATTAGTAATTTGTTGACTTACCTATATATATATATAATATATATAATTGGTAATACTATTTTAAATAATTATCCTAATTGATTTTTTATTATAAATGGGCTACCCTCATGATCAAATTAAATATAAATGATGCGCTGTGTCTATGCGAAGCCAATACTTTTATGCAAGTCTAATTAGTATATATATATTTATATCCCGTTAATAGTGAAAATAACTCCTATATATATTAGGTATAATAATAAATATCTCGATCACCTTACAGATATTATGTTATACTTATACTTAGTACACTAGCTAGCAAATAAATGGATTATACTATATATCTAAATGTGCAGCCCTATAAAGTTTATAAAAGAAATTTTTGATTACTATGGCTCTTTTTTAAGCGCCTTTTAAATTAATGATGAGTATAAGTATTCTAGTATAATTTTTTATATGGTAAAATAACTTATCAATGTCGCATGGTCAGTAATTTTTCTCAATAATATATGATATAGTAGAGTTTATATTTTTAATGACTTGAGGTTTATCATTGATCATTAGAAGTGAGCAACTAATACTGATAGTATTTAATTCTAAAGAAAGGGAAAAATAGTTATAACTCTACAAGATAAAGTCGTACTTACGCTATCGGTGTCCTTCCACCGGATGTTGTTGTTTTTTGTTTATTCTGATTAAAGTGTATATTTTAAAATTGTAAATTACAAGGTAACCAATAGAATGCTTAAAGACATTGAAAATGAAACCTCATTATAATAATTTTTGTGGTGCTTAAAAGTATGTATGTCAAATTATTTGATATATGTGTTTTTATTAGGTTATAATTATTAAATTTTTATGTTATAATTTATTAAATAATTTTTAGTAAGTTTTTTTTTAATAATAATGATGAATGTTAAAAGGTATATTACATCGCTCACTCTCACAACTTATAAGTAGCTCTACCTGAAGACTTACCGCTTAATTTAATTGTCCTATTAGTCTTGAATAAAGTGCGCTGAAGGTAACGGAGTAATGGGATCCTTCGTTACTGAGAGCGTAATGTTCTCACTCTCCATAGTTGCGAGAGGAAACAGAAAATTAACGATAACGTCCAATATCTCCACTTTTGTCCAAGGCTGAGTATCCGACGCCTCCATACACATGCGGAGTTTCATTCTGAATATTGTGGCTTGTTTTCAAACACTCCGTCCTATGTGTTTGTTTCGTACTATTCATTTTGGTCGGCAAAGCTTTGCTCATTTACTTGGTTTTGCCGAATACACAAATCTTTTCCACAACCGAGTGGAAAATAGAGAACTTGGTGTATTTGCGGCAAACACAAAGAAATAAACATCTTAGAGCAACCTCTAATGGACTAATATAGAAAATCACCCACACACACAATTTTAAGCATTGTTCAAGTAAGGGACACCGAGGTATTATTCATTTTCTCCACTTAAAGGATATGTGGAACCTATTTCAAACATATGCAAAAGATTCAAGGGTCTGGACAAACTCCCGTCACATACTGTGGAGCCTGTCACACCTAAATGGGAGCTCAGTCGGTGATGAATTATCCTTTTGTACGTGCGCCCAGTAATGACGATGCTACCACACCACCTCCTTCTGCTCATAACGATTGATAAACTTATGCATAATTATGCAGAGAGTGGTGTCTTATACAGGATGCCTGTAATTATATAGGAAGAGGAGAACCTGACAATTGGGAGGATAGTATCTTTGTATTGGTCTTCACGGAAGTATTGACAAAACTAGGTGTTTTGCGTCACTTTGCGTTAACCATAAAAGGCTATACCTGCGTTATCACAGTTGCCTTCCATTTAGTAGGGTGTAAAATAGATCGTTAGGAAGTTGCCAGGATATATGACTGTGAATAATTAGGTGTTGTCTTCCATGTCCCATTATTTTATGTAGTCTACTAGCTAATTACTTCAAACTAAGTACTGTATTGCTTGTTTTCAGTATATCTTTCAGAGTTATATGTTTTATTCTCAAATATATTATTATTTATTATATCTTTAAATAAACACGGAATTATATTTATATAAGCATAGCTAGCCGTTCTCGACTGCTCAATGAAGTGCATTTATGGAATTAAAGTGATTATTATTTTATCATTTATATTAAAAAACATATTATTAATAATTTAATTTAAACAGGAATTTTTTTTATATATTATCCTTATAAAAATTAGAGTTAAATTAAAATTATCCATTTCTTTCTCATATTATATATGTGATTATTATATTATTATTATATATTTATATTATTATTATTATTATGTATTACTCTATTGTGATTGTTATTATTCTTATTATATTCTTTGTTATTATTAATTCCTGTTCCTATTTCATATTATTACATTATTCATAGGAACATTACTTATCAAATTAATTATTGTTATTAAGGCATTAATATTGTTATTAGTAATATTAGAAGAATTATTTTTGATTCGAGCATATGGATATTTGGTAGTGAACTGTAATACTATTGGCTAAATATTTAACATCCTGAAGTAAACTATTGTTCGAATACTATCAACAATATCCTATTTAATTATTCATATCCCCTATTCTTCGTGATAAAAGGTGGTAAACCTAGTGCTAAAAAGTCTACCTATAGCAGGTTTGTGTCCCCAATAAGCCAGAGTTAACAGCTAACACCATACCCTAGTTTCTAGTAGGTTATACATTTACGTTTGCAGAGGTTGATTCTCAGGTAAGGCACTAAACAAACATATACCGGAGCCAAACTACTCGAGTTTATTCATAATTACACCTTAACCCGGTAAATTCACATCATACCCCTTTGCACTTTCTAACTCATTTATTACCCCTTATCTCCTAGCTCGTAAATTGAGATCAGAACTTTACAGGTTATATCAAACTTTTGTATTTCTCTAAAGACGCAGTAAGACCCGCTTATGATAATCGGTAACAAGAACTACGATATCGAGATTATGCGTTTCTCCAACATATCTTTGGCCCCCTACCTCATTCTCAGTTAGCAAAAATACCACTCAAAACCGTGCGGGCTGTAATAGATTACTCTTATAAATAACTTTACTCTTTAGATTTCCAAATAAAGGAAGCGTCTTTATAATTAGCCTTCCACAGGTATATATCCCTAATTCAGTAATATTAGCATGCAACTTATCTATACTTTCTAAGTTTGCTTAACTTAATATAACATTCACCAAAAGCGATCCTATTTATTCTCATTCATGTCATGATCCTTTTTTGAGTAATGGTGTAAAGTATCTAATTTTTTAAGAAAATTTTATTCATATTAAGGGTATAACCTGGTTACTTTCACCGTGGATTGGATTGGGTGGGAAAAGACACTAGCTCTACTGACCTCCGAGTAATTATCTAGTGAATATAGGCGTCCTATATCACGTAATAATTTAATCAACTCATAAATAAATATGTACGTAACGTATTTTTGAGCTTTTTCTTGACTATATTCTGGTAGTTATATATATATATATATATCTAATTTTATTGCGCTTGTTTCTTGAGATTCATTTAAAGGGGTACAGGCGCTAGTTTGGGGGGAGGTATTCTGGGATCTGAACCTTGGTCCATTAAATGGATTCTGAGGTATATATTGCACCATATAACTTTTGCTATCACTTCATACAATATACTCCACAATACTCGTTTGATTCTTGCTTGTTCATTTGCCATAAAGCTTCCCTAGTAAAGGGGCGATAATATTATATTATAATATATATATATATAATATATATATGGTGTGTGTGTATATTGCAGCCACGCCGACACAGCATCCACCTGACAAACGCGCGCTTTATCAACGCAGCTTCTTTTCCGCTTCTCGAATGTTAGGTCTTTGACAAGCCAGAGACGCTAACTGATGATTGCTCTTTGATGGTCGTTGGTATATTTTTCTTTCAACTCTAATAGAATTTGCTTCACCATGCCACACCGAAAAACAAGATATTTAACAGTCATTTAATAGAATGTTCCAGGGCCTATATCACACAATCCTTGCTTCGCGACTCTCCAGATTGTATTTTCAGGATCTATCACCAATAAAAGACTGGGTGGTTATTTTCCTTGCTGGGGAATTCTCTCATTTGCATGGTTGAATTCCTTCCTTGGTACTGGTTTCTAAATTTTGATGATGAGGCACTCCTGAAAGCACCAGGGACCTTGCATGGCACCGTGTATCAGCGACACCGTACAAATGGACCCCGTACAAGATAGACCGCTCTGCGCACACTTACCCTGTTGTGTTCTCAGAGGGAACAGTTTTCGATTTTAAATCCACTGTCTGACTGTCTGGCACATTATTAATTTCCACATTCTTAGGCGAGGGATCCACGATTCTTCACAGCAACTTTACACGCCCTGGAATCCCATTATCCATGTTCCTCCTTAAATAAATCTCCTAGCAATTATTCTGCTCTCCAACATGTTTTATCTACTTAATACTGTAATTAAATTAGATGTGAACATCATTTTCTAGATACATTTCAATTTAACACTGCGTTATCTCAGTATTAGGTATTTATAGCGACTAGAGTACATAATCTCTCAATTCTCATTCGTGATTATTTGAAATGTTGGAATCCTAGTCGAGGCTCCTGTTCTTTTTACTCTCCAAACGGTCAACGTAAAAAAATTTATTTCCATCATTGCCAAAAAATATTAGTGTATTTATTATTATTTATTATATTATTATTATATGATTATAATTATATTATTTTATGTGAGTGTATGGTAGTTTATTGAAAGCATGGTTTATTTTTAACTTATCACATCTTTATTATTTCCATAACATTTTTTTCCTTTTTTAAATTTATTCTAAAATATTTGCCAATACCAGACCTTGTTATAGTGTCGTTTTGCCAAAAGACTCTCATTTAGTGCTCTATTCTTAGCCTTTGAAAATGGTTATTTAGATTTAACACTGCGATTCACCATCATCCACGCAATAACTTCAGACCTTGTTATAGTGTCGTTTTGCCTAATAAGACCCTCATTTAGTGCTCTATTCTGTGCATTTAATAGAATTTGCCTTCCCTCATTTCAGTGCTCGTTAACTGCATTATTCTGAGCATTTAATAGAATCACACCGCGTTTCTCTTTTTTTTTTTCTTTCACAAGGTTGTTTACCCCCAATACCGCATTTCATTCCCCAGGCCTCGGAACTCTGATTCATTCAGGTTGAAGCCAGTTTCCCGGCTGACTCGGCTGAGCATCAAAAATACAACAGGCTACTTGCTACCCTGATAGAGGGTTCACTCCTAAAGGTACGGAATGCCCTCACTACGGCTTCCACTTCTACTACCCCATACATCTCCCTGTAAGTGGTGCTCCTTCATCACCTGGGGGATAAGCTGAAACAACTGCTGAAGGGTGAGATTTTAGGAGACAGACCCCTTAGCGAGATGCTATTCACTATGCTATATAACGAAGCTCAGGAATTCACCATCCCCCGGAAATGATCATCATAGAAGAGCTTTTCCTGCAAAAACTGCCACAGGAGGCACAAAAAGTTTTGGCCTCCCATGACTCAAACCCTTCTCCACTGATTTTCGCAGAGTTTATTGACCGCATTATGCTTTCTTAGTCTTCCAGCATAGCAGCCATACCTTAACAAACTCCTACTCCTACTGTGCACACCTCTTCTGTTTCTCCTCCTTCTTAAGGAGCTCCTTATCAGTACCTTTCTTCTATAGAAAAAAAACCGAACCGCTTGGAAAGGCTAGTTGAGACCACTCACAGAGGAGCTTTGACGTTCCACCATCCTCTAGTGCTCTCCCATTCCACGTCCACTTTCAACCACACAGGGGCGATTCACCTCCTCAGAGAGGAACTTTAGTGAATGTTATTATCACCGGAACTTCAAGGAGCAGGTCCGAAAATGTGTACAGCCGTGAATTTTTTGGAAACTCCCCAGCCAGTCCTTAAAGGCTGTTAAGGACGCTGGCTCCCCTTCCCAACACCGCTTTCTACTGGTTGACACCAATGCTAAGGTCACCTACCTCCTGAAAAACGCCTTCGACATCTGCTCACCCAATCATTGCACCAACATTGCCACTTACGGTGAGCGTTTCTGCCCTTTCGACCTCTCCCTCGGCGAACCCTTTAGAGGGGTGTTCCTCGTTGCAGAAGCAACACTACCCATTTTGAAAGCAGATTTACTAACTCATTTTCACCTGATGGTGGATCTGAAAAACCGGTACTTGGTGAACGGCACTATTTCCCTTGCCTCCAAAGGATCTCTCATTCCTTCTGCAATAGGTATTTTTTCGATCGTTCTTCCGCTTATTTCTCCTTACTTTTACATCATGCTGAAGGATTATTCCCTCTCTTCTACACCCATGCTCTGCGGTCACCACAACCAAGCATACAGTTCTTCATTGCATCGAGACAACTGGTCCTCCGACCTTCTCGCTCGCTTGCCGTCTTGCTCAAGAGAAACTCAAAATAGCGAAGACTAAATTTGATCATATGCTTGAGTTTGAGATTGTTCGACCTTCTAGAGCAGCTGGGCTACACCTCTGCACTTGCTCCCCAAATCCACCCCTGGGGACTGGAGGACTTGTGGAGATTTTTGAGGCCTCGACACTATCACAGTCCAAAATAATTTCCCCGTTGCACACATTCAGTCATTAATCTCTCTCCTCAGCGGTGCTACCATCTATTAAAAGATTGACCTGGTATGTGTCTGCCATCAGATCTATCTCATCTAAGGACATTTGGCCTATTTGAGTATCTTAGATTGCCTTTCAGACTTCGGAATGTTGTACAGACCTTTCAGCAGTTCTTTGACACAGTCATTCGTGGGCTCCTCTTCTGCTTGCCTGCATAGACGACCTACTCATAGCCTGTAGTAGTCAAGAGGAACACAAGGCACATCTTCACTCCGTCTTCTCAAGGTTGAATAAATTTGGCATTCGTGTTAATCCAGAGAAATGTCTTTTCGTTGTCCCTTTTCTCACTTTCCATGGAAATGCAGTG
>JABUQX010081695.1:22500-25000 GCA_015478945.1 Trachelipus rathkii
TAATTATTCTATAACCTTCGTCAATGAGCTATACAATAAGAATAAAATAAATAAAAAATGTTTCCAAATCGAAATCATATGAAGCCCCATTTTGTTAAAAAAACAAGTCTATTTTTTAATATTTAAAATAATGTAAAATATATATATGGAATACCAACATTTCATATACTATTTTTTTTTCGTTCCGGTATATTCCTTAAGGACTATATATATATATATATATATATATATATATATATATATATATATATATATATATATATATATATATATATATATATAAGTTACTATATATATATATATATATATATATATATATATATATATATATATATATATATATATATATATATATATATATATATATATATATATATATATATATATATTATATATATATATTTCCATATAGGTTCTACTATATTTTTTGACAGTTGCCAGATTGAAATAAAAAAGTTATGTAAAATAAAGGAATGAAATGAATAAATAATTAAAATAGTATCTAAACTGCGGTGCTAAAAAGTTTCAACTATTCTTTTTTTTGTTTCTTTATTATTTTAGAAGAAAAACTACATCGTTAATAGTTAAAATTTTTAGTTTGTTTGTGTCTATAATCTGTATTGAAGTTCTCTTGTTAATTTTGGTTTGTAATAAAAAACATGGAATGTAATTTGTTTTCGTTAATAAAAATGTTAAAAATGAAATGGATGCAATACGTATATTTCAACAATTTAAAATTATTCCTAGTCACAAAATATGTGACAAATGTCATAGCATGAAAATTAAATTAGTGAGAAATTATTATCGCTGGGTATGCTACAAATCTGGCTGTCAGGTAAATTTTACTTTGAAAAGAGGCACTTGGTTGGAAAGATTCAACACTCCTTTTCGACAAATTTTGCTTTATATTTATTGCTGAGCAGAAGAGTTATCAACCATGAAATTTTGCAAGAAAAATTTTAATATTACAGATGTCACAACAGTTCGTTATAATTCAATGTTTAGAGAGGTAGTTATTATTATTAGTTTTAATAATTATTAAAAATATTATTATGGTCAGTGTTTAAAGCTGACATCATGTAACTCGAGGACGGCAGCACCTACAGTAAAACAAATTATATATTTGGAATCAGCGGAAAATTTTAAGGAGTTTTTTTTTTTTTTGCATTTATTCGTCGGAAATATTAAAAAAAAAATTTTTTTCTCCATTTAAGAATAGGCCGACGGGAGACAGAGGGGACGAAATTACATCGTCCACCGGGAGGCCAGAGACCGACTCCCACCATCTTTGCGGTTTTACCTAGTATTCCCTTTAGTTAAAGCAAAAAATAATTTTACTTCCCCTTTACACTTTGGCATTACGACAGGGGGACTTCTTCATAATCTACATGTGTTCTAGTGCTAAATGGAATATTGAAATATTTAGGATGAATAAATGAAAAAAGAATTAAACCCTCCTAGAGAATTTTCCATGAGTTCCAAATATATAATTTGTTTTTTACTTTTATATATATATATATATATATATATATATATATATATATATATATATATATATATATAATATATATATATATATATATATATAATAATAATAATAATAATATATATATATATATATATATCTATATACTAATATATATATATATAACCAACAATAATAATAATAATATATATATATATATATATATATATATATATATATGTATATATAACTATATATATATATATATATATATATATAAATATATATATATATATATATATATATATATATATATATATATATATATATATATATATATATATATATATACTACTCTTACTTTATATATATATATATGCTGCTCTATATATATGAAGAGAGAGAGAGAAGAATTTGCGTAATTGGTTTGTCTTAGTCAGACAGTTTAGGAGGTATTACCATGGGCCAGTTTAGCTATTACTGTATTAGCCACTGAAAGAGATTTAGGGGTCAATAGAGAGGAGGGTTGATAAGTCAAAGAACACTAGATATCCCCCTTCCAAGGAGAACTGTATCTGGAGTAATACCCTATTTGAGATTCATGCTCCATAGATGGTTGAAAAATATCCTTACCGAGGAGGACAAGTAACTGGGATGGTCTGAAGAAGTTTCGAAAGCTCTCCTGAACATCTAATCTCTTAGAATCTTGTTTAGTAATCCTTTTAAGAAAATCATGAGGAAAAGATATACTAAAATAATAAGAACAGAAGAAGGATTATTTTCGAGCAGACAAACGAATGAACTGAAATTTTGAGGAATTGACAAAAAAAAAGAAAAAAAGTTTTCATTGTCTTAGTAAGTGATAAGAGTGAGGTCAGGGGTCAGTTGTTCCAAAGTCACTTGCCTATCAGTGGTTATTTGATTTAGAACTGAAAGGAGTAATAGTGTGGTTGTGTCACCGGCATAAAAGTGGATAGGAGACAAAGAAATAGATTGAAAATCAGTTTGTGGTTAAAAAAAGCACATATTAAATAA
>JABUQX010081695.1:35000-45000 GCA_015478945.1 Trachelipus rathkii
GCAACAGGCGTATATGATATGGTTAATAGGTAAGCTCTATGGCAAGTGTTAGTGATATGGTGTGGTGATAGGCTTCTGAATGGAATCAAAAGTATGTATGAGGATAGTAAGGCGTGTGTAAGAATAAAGATTGGTTTAGTATCGAGTGAGACAGGGGTGTGTTATGTCTCCTTGGTTACATTCATTTTGTATATGGATACCAGGGTTATGAAAAGAATTAGAATTGGGGGGTAACAGAAGGAAATGGGTGTTAGAGAATGATGGAGAATGGAGATGAGTGGAGGGGTGCCCTGCCTATTATATGCGGATGATTTGGTTCTTTGTGGTGAATCTGAAGAGAGATTTGAGAGGATTGGTAGAGGGTTTGGCAGGGGAAAAGGAGGGGTTTGAAAGTAAAACGTAGAATAAGAGTAAGGTTATGGTTGTAGTGAGGGACAGTCCCTCAGTGTGAAGTTATGTTAGATGGTGAGTAGCTTGAAAAAGTGTCTGAGTTTAAATATTTAGGGTATATGTTGGATGAGAAGGGAACGGATGATGCAGAGTGTAGTAATTAAATCGTTGGTGAATGTAAAAGGACTAAGTCTGGCGTACGCTTGGGTCTTGCATGAGGGTATGTTGTTACCTGTATTATTGTATAGTAGTGAGACTATGGTCTGGAATAAGAAGTATAGATCTAAAGTTCAATGTGTTCAGATGGACAATCTTAGGGTAGTGCTAAGTGTTAGAAGAATTGATAAAATGAAGGAACGTACGTATTAGAAGTTGTGGTGTGAAGAAAGGGGTAAATGAGAGAATAAATGAAAGTATGTTGAGATGATTTGATCATGTGGAAAGGATGAATGATAGTCGGTTGGTTAAGCGGATGCATAGTGGTGAGTGTGTTGGGAACCGACCCGACCGGCTGGGAGATCGAAGAAAAAGTGGATTGAGTCAATAAAGGAATGTCTGCAGAAGAGAAATGTAAGTTTGGAGCGAGAAGAAAGGTGCATGATAGGAGAGAATGGCAAGGTTTTGTGAGGGTATGGTTGTGGCCCACCTGTGCCAAGGGATGAACCTACACTTGACGATTTACCATGGTGAGGATCCGTCGAGGTCCCGTGAAGCTCTAAGGTGGATTTTCTGACGGCGGTGAGTTCTTACTAATTAATGGTACAGAGGGGACGGTAAGACTGGGCTTTCTTTTCGACTTTTGTCATATTCTTCTACTGCTTTTCTTTTCCGATGCATGTACGCACCTTACTCCCAGTCTTGGGGAGAAAAAGGTAGATGAAGAGAAAGAAAGAAAAAAAAGAAAAAAAAAAAAAAAAAAAAAAAAAAATATATATATATATATATATATATATATATATATATATATATATATATATATATACTACTATATACTTCTTTATATATATATATATATATATATATATATAACTACTATATATATATATATATACTATATATATATATTAACACTTTACACCGCCGCTCACGGACAGAACCCTATTCAAGGAGGGGTGTTGAACGTCTCAAATATTCATCTAACACAAATTACGCAGATGAGGCACAGACACGAGCTTTAAAGAAGTGAGGAGGTGGAATTGGTAGGAAGCACAGGAGAGATGGAAGAGAATTCCAAGAGAACAGAGGTGTCAGGAAAAGAAGGAACACCACCTTGAACAAGTCTGGAGTTACTAATATCAACACAAAACTCGTATTGCCGGCCCCAGCACCTTGTGCTTTGTGGACGTCGTAAAAGAGTGTGGTACGCGATTGGAAAGTTCCCTCGAGCGCACTTGCCGTTGTAGTACCTATAGAAAAGAAAAAGCAGTACCAACGCCTGGCATGACGCTCGAAGTGAATTGCAAAATATAGGACAATTTCTAAGCCTTTTGACCTTTGACTCGACCCTGTCCACACAAAGCCGGGTATCAGAGCCCCAGATATGAAACGATTACTCCGCCTTTAAAGGGCGGATGAGACCCTGTATAGCTGGAGCAACTGAGAAAGAGGAAAAAAGAGTCACGCAGTCTAAAAAGAACTCCAATTTCTTTAGGAGGCCGCCCTAGCAACAAATTGTGATGAGGTTTCAAGACATTTTTTGTTTAGTTAAGGCCAAGGATGTTTATATTGTCAACAGAAGAGACAAGAGAACCATCGAAAGAGATAGGAAAGTTAGAAGGTGTCTTAGAGAGGGAGATTTGTAGGTTGGGTTTTTAAATAATTGAATTTCACAAGGTTGAGACGACCCCACTCGGAAATTCTATCCAGATCAGCGAGAATAGAATCGGAAAGATTAAGACGAGAGCAACTCTAAATACAAAAGACGGAGCAAATTGAAGTGGTTGCAAGAATGAAGGGAGTCAGGTAATCCCGGCATATGGTGGATAGAGGATTAGATGTGCGGGTGAAGATCATTAATGAAAGTAGAAAAAGAGTTGGGGATAAGACAGAACCCTGAAGAACACCACTATTGACAGAAAAAGAAGAGAAGTCACCCCATCAACAACAGCCGATATTGAGCGATTTGAAAGAAAGCTAGACATAAGTAAGCAAGAGAAGGAGGAGGGAAGCTTGGAGGACAGTGGCGCAGGCCACACCCAGTCAAATGCTTTGGATATCAAGCGCCACCACCCAAGTCTCCCGTAATTCCTAAGGGCGGAAAACCATAAATCTTGTTAAATAGGAAAGTATATCATCAGTAGACCTCGAGCGCCGAAAGCCGTTTTGGCGATCCGGAAGAAAGTGAATGAGATTCCAGATGGTCTAAGAGGAGGTGAGTTGAGAAGGGTTTCAAAGATCTTAGATAGAATACAAGTTAGAGCTATAGGGCGATAGTTAGAAGGATCAAAGCGGCTACCTTTTTTTGGAGCTGGTTGGACATGCGCTTCAACACTGCGGGAAAGTGCTATTATTGAGGCATAGAGAAATATAGTTGATCGAGGGATGGCTCACCTCATTGGCACCTACTCAAAACTCTGGGAGGAATGCCATCCGGGCCACCCGCCTTCATAACGTTAGATTTCAGAAACCCATGCACCCGATCAAACTAGGAAGGAGTCTACTGTCTTGACGTCATCTCTCGTGGGGCCTTTGGTTCTCAAAACTTGGGCTTTGCTGAGTGCACACTGCCTTAGTAAACTTTTTTTCTATGCTATTTTTATTCGAACTTTCTTTCCTTTAACAGGCGCAACCTGATTCAACAATGTAAAGAAAAAAGGGGAAGGAATAAACAATCGAGAGAGAGAGAGAGAGAGAGAGAGAGAGAGAGAGAGAGAGAGAGAGAGAAGAGAGAGAGAGAGAGAGAGAGAGAGAGAGAGAGAGAGAGAGAGAGAGAGAGAGAAGAGAGAGAGAGAGAGAGAGAGAGAGAGAGAGAGAGAGAGAGAGAGAGAGAGAGAGAGAGAGAGAGATCATCTAATATCGCCAAGTGACTAAGAAAAAATGCTTTTACTAGTAATCCCCTTTCTTTTGTTTTTAATATATATATGTATATATATAATATATATATTAATATATATATATATACATCAATATAAATAAGTATATATAATAGTAATATATATTTATATATAAATAAATAAACTATATATATCTATATCATATATATATATATATATACTATTCTTTATATATATATATATATATATATACTATATATATATATAATATATATATATATATATATATATATATATATATATATATATATATATATATATATTTGATATATATGTCATATATATATACATACATATATAATATATATACTATATATATATATATATAACAATAATATATATATGCTATATATATATATATATATATATATATATATATATATATATTATATATATATATATATATATATATATATTAGTGATGTATGTCACAGCTGCATCCGCATTCATATAACATCTGCATTACAATTTACATCCTCAACCGCATAACGTTCACATTGAAATTGACATCCACATCAGAGCTTTTTAAATGAGGGTGTTGCGAATGTATAAGATAACACTGGTAAACAAATTCAACTTTTTTTTTTTTAAATGAAAGTGCTGACATCGCATATGTTAATAGTGTTTTTCTGTCGGTCATAGTTTTTAAGTACCTATTTAGATATTTTGTTTTAACGGAAAATGTACTGATGTAGCGGTAACATAATAATACTTTACATGTACTGTTTATTGCCCTAAAATCTAGATATTTTAGTTTTTTTTTGTTGTAGTTAGTTTGAGGTAGATCTATTTTTAGATTCCAGCAGTAGTTAGCTATCATTATTTTTTATTCCATTTTCCTTGGTATCGTGTTTCCATGGTTGATATTTCCCAATGAAAGCTTTCTCTATGTTTAATATCCCCAGCTCCAAGGTTTGTAGGAAAAAAATTGTAATTCGAATGTAGTTTTCTCTATTTTTAGTACCCCGAGCTCCAAGGTTTGTAGGAAAAAAATTGTAATTCGAATGTAGTTCTGAAGAGGCTCGCATACGAATTCTCTGTTGTTTTCTGCCTTATGTTCTCCCAGCAAGTTGTTTGTCACATTTTGAAATAATATCTATGCAGGAACCTCAACTTCATTCAAACTTTTGTCAAATGTAGAATCATTTTTTAGTTTTCCTATTTGTGGTTCAAAATGTATACCTTCTTTTGTCTAAATATCATTTATATTGCTAAAGCATACCTTTCAGAAGCGGTAATCCCTCAAAATTGCAATCCAAACTTTTTAAAGAATTCTACATCAAACTGAGCTTTATGTGCAGTAGTGGAAAATAATTTTTTTCAGGTGAAACAAGTACTTGATTCACTACATTCTTCTCTCCCACAGTGAAGGCCTCTCTCTTTGGCCACTGTTTTTATTTGTAAGGATTTTTCCAATCATGATATTTCACTCTAAGAAGAAATTACAGAACTTTGTGAACTCTTGGAGCAAGCCAAGTGGCACTTTCAGGTCTCCACAAAAATGACATGAATACTTATACCGAATTCTGGTCAGGTCAGTGCAAGCTTCATATTATCGTTTGACTCCTTCATTTGAGTTGTATGCGCTGCAGGAATTGATGGATTCTTATATCCAGAATAGAATATGAATGCTTTCAACAAAACTTAGAGGAGTCTATGAAAGACGCCATTGTTCAAAATCCTACCATTATAATCTTTTCTAGAGTATTTCTTTTCACTCTGAGCTTTATACTAAGAAAGCCTACTGTCTTGACGGCATCCCTCGTGTGGTCCTGTGGATCTCAAAACTTGTGCTTGTCTTGACAAACTGTTTCATCTCTGCCTATTAACTTTCACCTTTCTTTCCTGGAGGAAACGTACATTTATTGAACCTCCACCGAAAAAGGGAAAAGTAGAGAAATGTCATCCTATCGCCAGCATGACTTCAGCAAGAAACGCTTTACTAGAAATCCTGTTTCTTTTTTTAAAACTTCTCAATCATAAATGACTTTGTGTCACCTCTTCTATCTATACTAGTGACCCCACCCGTCACTGCTAGTTTCAGCTTTAGAAATGCCCCACTCAAACGGAAATAGCTGATGCTAGAACGGTGGGCTTGGAGTAACTAATCTTTTGATCTTTCTCTTATTTAGTCTAATAAGACAGAGAAAACATGTTTTTTTTTCAATGCATCAAAATCTCATTTCTTCATCTATCTTTTCTGCAAAATCTTCCACACAATTATAACCTCTTTGAAAACACACATACACATACACACACACACACAAACACACACACACACACACACACACACACATACACACTCCTTAAGACTTTCTCCTTTATATATATTCTTGTCATTACCTTTTTTCGTGATCTTTCTTTAAAGAATCACATTATCTCTCTCTCACTAAAGAGGTCTCTATTAAATTGAGTGTTTGAGGGGTCTTCATATCTATTTCTCACCATACCAAGTGCTTGCTTTTTATTGGGGAGTTTTTCGTTCCTGCTTGGAGTATGCACAGCACATCAAGAGTAGTTCCACTTGTAAAACCTCTTCTGGAAACGGTAGAGTTAACGGCTTTTCAACATAGTAACTCTCCTCCCCTCACTAACTCTCTCTAGTCTTTTCCTAGACATCCTCCTACTATTACTATTAAAATTGACACTTTGTCTTCTGATTTGGATTGTGGATTATTTTATCATGTTCAAGTGAATACTGTATCTCATGTGACCTTTCTCAAGAGATTCTAGTTGTGGACAGAGAAATAAATGTGGTCTAGTATTTTTTTTTTTTTTAATTTTTTTTTTTGAAATTCTTTGTCAGATTTAAATTCAAATATTTTGTTTTTAAAAGAAGTTACTGTATTCCGATTTAAATAAGATCATATCTAAATGCTGGAAATGAAGATAATACTTTAAAACTCCATCTATTTTCATTTTGTCTCCTTGGTTATTGCAATTTTGGAAATGGTTTTGGGAGACCTTTCTTTTGGCATAGAATTCATCATGATCCGAATGAAAAAAAAAAATTCCAAGTGATTTTTATCAAAAAAAGTTAGAAAAGAGAATTGAGAATTGAGAAAAGAGAATTCAACTGAGTCAATTTTGCATTTTGATGCAAATTTGGAAATTATTTGGCAAGTTCTATCGTATGGTTTTTGTCACATAAAATACAACAAAAAACAATGGCAACAGTGGTCTGCTTTTCTTTGAAGAAAAAAGGAAACTTTAAAAAAAAACTTTATTTGGTAAGGAAAAAAAAAAGTTTAATTTAAAAAAAAAAAAAAAAACCTAAGCCAATGATGAGGTCTCTAAAGAAAGATGTTTGGATTTAAACAAGGAATTAAAAAGGAATACTAAAAGATGCACACGTAAGAGGAAAAAAGAGGTAAATGAACAGTTTGGAGGAGGGTGATGGGTGGATGAATGGGAATAGGAAGCTCTTCTGGAGCAAGCGCGGAATGTTAAGAACGAGAATAAGGGAAATCTGTATAGAAAAATGAGATTGGGAAGGCTTTCGTAACTGAATAATGGATGTGAGGGTGAGGAGGACCTCTTGACGGAAACCTATCGAAAATCTTGTCATCTTCTGAGCATTGGCTGAAGTTGAGTGAAAGATGATATGTGACGTGGTGTGGGTTTGAGGGAGCAAGAAGGAATAGGTATTTTGGATGAGGTCGTTAGTCAGAGGAGCGACATGTAGAGTGAGAAGTCTGAGAATGGTAAATTTGTAAGAAATAGATGGAAATACTGTGAAATGATCAAGAACGGAGACGGGGGATGATGACTGATGGATTTGGAAGTTGTGTAACAAAGCGTTTATGGAGGGTTTTAGTTCCAAAGAGATTGCAGCGAGACAGCAGTTAAACCACTTAGATAAAGGGTAGAGGGATAAGGGTAACATGTAGGACTTAAAGAGGAATTAGTTTAATTGAATGTTGTGGGAAGATATTTGTTGGTATTTGAGTCGAAAGAGTACGTCGTGCATTTAGAAGTGGCAGAGATGAGAGACACAAGTGCTTTTAGAGATGGTATAGGATGTGTGGATCAAATTTTACATGAAACAAATGATGAGAAAATGATGAGAGAATAAGAATAAATTTGTATTTAGATCATGGATTTGCAACAGCCTATTGATGGATTAATATAGGAAGCTCTATGGATAGGTGTTGTGATATTATTGGTGTTGGTGATTGGCCTTTGAATGGAATCAACAGTATGTATGACGATGAAAGCGTATGTAAGAGTATTGAAGTGAAAGTGATTGCATTTAATTATTAATAGCAGAGTAGAGCAGGGATATGTTATGTCTCTTGGTTATTCAATTTGAATAGGGATGGGGTTATGAAAAGAGGTGGGAGAGGCATGGGAAGGCGCTAGAACGATGGAGAATGGAAGAAGTGTAGGATCTCCCTACGTTTATATGAGGCTGATTTGGTTTGTGTGGCGAATCTGGAAAGAGATTTGAGAGGATTAGGAGAGATTTGGGGGTGTGTAAAAGGAGGATTTGAAGTAAACGTAGAATAAGAGTAAGGTTATGGTTGTGAGTGAGGGCAGTGCTCGGTGTGAAAGTTTATTGGATGGTGAGCAACGTAGAAAAAGTGTCTGAGTTTATATTTAGTAGTATCATGTTGGAATGAAAGGAAGTTGCCATGCAGAGTGTTAGAAGGAAAGTTTGTGAATGCTATAGTATGGCAGGTACAATCTAACCTGGTGAATGTAAAGGGATTAAGCTTTTGAGTGCGCTAGGGCTTACACGCAGGGTATATTGTTAAGTGTTTAATGATTATAATAGGAAACAATGGTCATGAATAAGAGGTATAAGATCTGGTACAATTGTTTCAGCAATGGAACAATCGTAGGGCTGTTGCATAAGGTGTGTAAAGAATGGTAAAATGAGGAATGAATGCCTTGGTGAGTTGTGTTGTGCGAAGGAAAAGAAATATGAGAATTAAATGACAGTACATTGAGATGGTTTTGTCACATGGAAAGTGGAAGGTAATAATCGGATGGTTAAGCGGATGTATGTGGTGAGTGTGTTAGGAATCGACGGCTCGGAGACCGAAGAAAAGTGGATTATTCAGAAAGAGTGCTGGAGAGAGGATATGCAGTGGGCAGAATAGAGAAGAAAGGTGCATAATAGGATGTGACCTTGTCGTTATGTGGGAGTTATGGTTGTGGCCCACCTTTGGCCAAGGTTTGTTGAGCCCTACATTAACGAGAACATAGGTGGAGGATCTGTCGCCGTCCGTGAAACCCTATGTGGATTTTTTTCTGACTGCATCAAGGTATAGTGCGATTCGTTAAACTGGGCTTTCTTTTCAACTTGCGCTCATACTTACTTCAATTACTTTTGGCTTCCGTGCATGTTGCCACCTACTCCCAGTCTGGAAAGAGGTGAGGAGATATATATATATATAATATAATATATATTATATATATATATTATATATATTATAATAATATATATATATATATAATATATATTATATGCTTAGTATATATAATATAATATAATATATATAAATAATAGTATATATATTATATGTATATATATTTAATCTATATATATATATACTATATATATATATATATATATATATATATTATAATATATATAATATTACTATATAGTATACTATATTAGTATATATACTATAATATCATTCTTTATCGCTCTCAAAAAGAATACTGAGCCTGAAGTGGAAAGTCTCTCTCTGATTCATTCATTAACTATTGCAAAAGGGTAATTTTTCAAAAATCACCGGTTTGAATAGACCATTCGTTGAGAACTTCACGCTTAGGAACCCAGCATGGTACTAAATGATATAATAGTAAGTATATCTATATAATATATATATATAATATATATATGTATATATATAATATACTATATACCTTATATATTATTATATAATATATAAGAGAGAGAGAGAGAGAGCGAGAGACGAGAGAGAGAGAGGAGAGAGAAGAGGAGAGAGAGACGAGAGAGAGGAGAGAGAAGAGAGAGAGAGAGAGAATGATAAAAACATTAAAACTAAAGTAAAAAATTTTAAAAATATGCTTTCCAAGAATCTATTCTAGAAATGAAATATTAAACCAGTTTTATTTATTGTTCGTTTACTTTACATATTTTATTTTTTTTATATTTCTTTCTTATCGTTGTTAAATTGTCCGAAAAATACTTTAGAAATTTTCTCTTATCTGAAATTGGCAAAAAAAAGAAAAAATAAACCACTTCTGAATGAGTTGCCAAAGCCTGAGAGTAGCATCTTAACTGAAGCGTTAACACCTTTCACACATAAATTATCACATATGTGAGGTACGAGACCTTGCTAGAGCTTCTCTTCCCATTCATTTTGACATTTCTCCACTGATGATCATAAGTAAAAATATGTTCAAATCCTTGAAATACCTAAAGTGTGTCTCAAATACGGCCCTGTCATAAAAGCATTCCGCGAATTTATTATTTTAAGACAAAAACATTTTTAAATCTTTTGTTACTTTACAAGATATTTTTTTTTCATTTATTTATTTATTTTTTTTAATTTCTTTTAATTTTTTTTTTTCAAATT
>JABUQX010081695.1:50000-65718 GCA_015478945.1 Trachelipus rathkii
TCCTTTCAGTTCTAAATCAAATAACCAATGATAGGCAAGTGACTTTGGAACAACTGACCCCTGACCTCACTCTTATCACTTACTAAGACAATGAAAACTTTTTTTCTTTTTTTTTGTCAATTCCTCAAAATTTCAGTTCATTCGTTTGTCTGCTCGAAAATAATCCTTCTTCTGTTCTTATTATTTTAGTATATCTTTTCCTCATGATTTTCTTAAAAGGATTACTAAACAAGATTCTAAGAGATTAGATGTTCAGGAGAGCTTTCGAAACTTCTTCAGACCATCCCAGTTACTTGTCCTCCTCGGTAAGGATATTTTTCAACCATCTATGGAGCATGAATCTCAAATAGGGTATTACTCCACATTCAGTCATCCTTGTAAGGGTCATATCTAGATTTTTCTGACTTATCAACCCTCCTCCTCTCAATGACCCTCTTCAATCTCTTTCAGTATAACACCTCATTTCTACACAGTCCCATCATACTTCCAACTGTCTGACTTAAGACAACCACTACGCAAATTCTTCTCTCTCTCTCTCTCTCTCTCTCTCTCTGATCTTCTCTTCTCTCGCTTCTCTCTCTCTCTCTCTCCTCCTCTTCTCTGTGTTTCTACGGTCTCTTCGATGGTATTGTTCTCGACAAAGGTTTTGCGCGTTTTCCTATGTTGGTGGGGTATGGTGTTATGTGTTGTTGGGTTCCATCACTAGGTTCGGCTGCTTTCTCTTTTTCTCATCTCTCTCTTTGCTCTTTCTCGTGCGTTCTTGCTGTGCTTCTCGTCTCGATCTCTTCTCGTCCTGCGTCTCTCCTCTCTCTTGTATTTTTCGGTGCTCTCTCTTAATCCGAAGATTTCGGTTCTTGTTTATGGTGGCTTATCTACTTTTTTTTTTTTTTTTCTCTCTCTTCTCTCTTTCGGTCTCTCTCTCTTTCTCGTCTCTGGAGAACGGCATGAATGATTCTCTCTTTCTCTTTCTCGTTCTCTTCTCTCTTTCTCTTACGTAAGTCGCTCTAAAGATTAGATGAGACTCTCATCCGTTTCTCTTTGATGCAAATAGCGTTGAGATTCGTGGTCTTCCTAAAGTGGTGGAAAATAGATTCTCTGTTTAACTGCTCTGCTCTGGTGTGGGAGAGATTATTATGTGTGGTGGTGTAAATATAGATATTGGTTATTCAATTAAGCAAGGTTGGTTCTCAAAGTAATGAATTACCAGTAAAATCCTCGTGCGTTTAACGGAATTACTCTTTTAGATGCGAGGTGGTTTAGAAATTCTCGTTGTGGTGACCCGGTGTAACGGTGGAACAAGGTAGCAAGAGTTGTTTGTGGTGTCAGTTTGGTTCATAGGATAGGGTTGTTGTTGACGAATAAAGATAGGAATGCATTGCGTAGATTCGGTAATTCACGGTGCAAAGCGTAGCGTGGGAGACAATCCTTTTTGGAAAGGAGGAATAATTGGCGTGATAGAGGATTAAAACTCCGTCTTGTTGCGTGTTCGTTCAACAACATGACTATTTGGCAAATTGCATTATTTGCTGTGTTCCCCTCAATTTAGCGGCCGTTGAATTCGTGTAGCTTTACAGCTCTTCATAAGTAATACTTCCCACTTGTCGTGGTCGTCAACTTTCTATGTTGTTGTTGGGTAGTTGTGTGGATGCCTTTTTGGATTGACGCGTCCCGTAGTTAACTACGGTGCGTTGGTGTTCGCTTTTTGATGGTTGAACAAGTCTTCAGCCGCTTGCTGAATGTATAATCTGCTCTATTGGGGTATTTGATGAATGCTGAGAATGGGAGGGGGGATGTTGAGGCGAGGATTGACGAGCACAAGGTTCGTGCGTACCGTGTGGTGTTGGGCCCCGGTGTGGCAGACAGAAATTGTTGAAAGGAAACTTTTTAAAGAGTGGTGGGTGATGTCTGTAGACAACATTATGCTAAAGCCCATCGCTTCGACCGCGTGCGCAGTGTAGGTCGTGGTTTACGTCGTGGATGTGTGCGTGTGGTGCTGGTGTGTGGAAACCTCCGGCGATGCTTATTCACGCTGAGAACTTTCAAATATGATGGTAATGTGGCGCCTATTTAGATGGAGTCAATGTCCTTGGTAAGTATAAGTGATGAATATCTTCGTAACCGCTGTGTTCTGTTACGCAATAGTAGGAATTTGTATCTCGAGTGGTGGTGGAATCATATTCAATGCTAAATGGTCTTCCAATGGCTGTGCGTACGGTTATGACAGCTTAGGAGGTGGTTATTCTCTTATCTTACGGGTAAGTGTTGCGAGAACCTACCGATCCCTTTCGGAATTCTGGGTTTTCGAGTAAGAACTAGTCTGCGCAGGTTCCTTGCTACGCGGTACCTCTCCAGGTTATCTATGTGGGTGGGTGTTCTCGCTGGAGGTCCTCCAGGCGGGGGAATGGTGGGGCCCTGTGATCATATGGGGGGTGTTGGTCGGCTGCAGGAGAGATACACCCGTGTAAACATTGGCGTGATGCTATTAGGGTTGATATGGCGAGACCTCGAAAGCATTGCTAGGGCGGAACAATGGGAGCAACACAGGCGCCAAAACAACCAGGCTCAAAACTAACGGACCCAATGGGCGCAACGATAAGGCGCACAACAGGCGCAAAGCAGGTAGGGTTTTACCTTTTCGAGCGTCTACCTTGAAGGTTTTTTCGGTGAGGCAGTCCTCCCTGTGGTTTGCCGCAGAGTGTCGTTCCGGCTGCGCCTTAGTGTCACATTCCGTATACCCTTTTTCTCCGAGAGGGCAGGTGGGTTACTCCACATATCGCTGTAGCAACAATAATCGAGACCAGCAAAGAATTTTCCCTTCTGAAACATTCTTCGGTACATCTAGTTTGTCTTGGTTACACGTCTATTCCAGTGGGTACTTTAACCTTTGGGTGCTACTTATCGCTTTAATGAGAAACATTTCTTACCAGTGGCCCTGCCTCAATTAGTCTGCTTCCTTATCGAGCATTCGGAAGTTTGCTCTGTTTGGTCAGGGCTCTCCTCCATCCAGCTCGCCTTCTTCTCAGTTTTCTAGTTGAGGTCTTCTGCAGGGCCGAAGCAGTCCGTCCTTCATTACCAAAAATTTATCCACCGATTCGGACATTATGATTCTTATCGGAATCAGGTAGGTGAACATTCGGTGTGCCACTTCCCCCGATCGAAAGTTTAGGTCAAAGACTGTATTCTTTATCTGTCAAGCTTCTATTGTTATCATCTCATTCTCTCTGTAGCTTTAGTAGTGGCGCCCCGTGGAGGTAACTTGCTCCCATGAAGTTTGCGAAGGCACGCTTGGGGCGCCGACCTCCTTCGTGAACCTCCTGTGAACCTAGGGAAACCCACAGGTTTCAGCAGTACATCCGAGCACTATCTCATGGACTCCAAATCCTAGTATGCGCTCTAGGTCAGTCTCGAATATTCTAGATCAGTTCTTTACTACTGAATCTTCACCTGAGTTAACTTCCAAGTTACTTCCTAAACTTCTTCCAAAGTTACCTCCTAAACTTCTCCAAAAAGTTACTCCCAATATATCTTCGTGTCGGCTTCCGTAAGTTACCTTCGGCAAAAACTTCCCTCCCGAACTGTAGCCACGCCAGAACTTTGTTGCCGCGACGATAAGTTTTGAAAAACAAGTACCTCGTGCACTTGCATATAGTATACTGTCTACACGAGACGCACCGATTTGTATTTCTTACGGACCAAGACGTCAGCCCTCGCGTACTCTCAAAGATATGTATATCTCGTCTGTGAGGTAAGTTATATTATCAATTCCTTTTCCCATTCTACCCTCGTTATCGCACAGATCTGAAACGCTTCACCCCGTCCACTACGTTACCCAGGACTGCCCGCCTCTGTGCCATCCACTGACTTATCTTGGTTGTCTACTAGGTAGGGTAGAGTATAGTATCCAACTACGTGAGGATGCATCTACTAATTTACCCCAAAAAAACTGTATTGTCTACCACCACGCTACTGTGTTCCGCTGCCGTCTGGTGTAATTCCAAACTTAGTAGGCGGGGTGATATCCCAATAAACTCTATTATACGAATAAACTTTTCTTAAGGATGGAGTGTGTCCACATTGTGTTCTCTAGGGGGGAGTGGGGGGTGTTGGATACAATTGTTGTTAAGGGGTGATAAATAACATTGTTAGCGTTGTTGTGGATATTTTTAAGAATTCCTATTCTTTGAAATGAATTAAACATTCTCAGTTCTCTCGTTTAAAATTGTAACTAGAATATTCTGTACCCTTTAAGTCACTGCAACGTTCATGTTACTGATGGAAGTGATGTGTGTGTTACTATATCTCGTAGTCTACTTTCCGGTTTCACTTTCGTGCAAGGTAGAGCTTCTTTGCTTTATATTATTAAACATTAGAAAAGAAGTTGAGTATAGTGTGTGAATATATGGGTAAGTTTATATATGGTTTTTTCTATTGAGGTTATACAGAAGTATGAATTAATTGTAACAATAATATTTAGGATTTTCGGGGTTGTAATGGGGGTAGGAAAAAGGAGAAAAAAAAGTAGAAATACATTAAAAAGAAAAAAAAAAAAAGGAAAAAAAAAGAAATACAGGAAAAAAGAGACAAAAGTTTTATTACGTTTAAATGCTTAACTATTACACTTTTTCCATATTCTAAGATAATATAGTATAATAATAACTGCCTTAAAAGTTAAAGCCATTGTTTTTAAAATATTTTTGATATTTTGTCCTTTCAGAATGTCAAAACTCTTGCCTCCCATTTTCATTATAGTCACCATAGTGCTGTGGTATTTCTGCTTTTTTATGTTTATTTTGCATGTTTATATATCTTCGGTCGTTCTAATTCTTGTAAATAGGGTATAACCATAACAACATGAATAAGATAAAATGTCTCATCATCAGAATTCTGGAATTTATTTCATGAAGTTTTTATATTAATTTGAAAATTTCCCAAAATTTCCCGTCCAGAAATTCCTACCATGCTTTAGAAATAAATTAAACAAATTGGGTTCTAAAAGGTAATAAAAGAATTTAAAAAATTATTGGAGAGTTCACTCTCCTTCTTATACTTCATCTTTTATTATTAAGTATGCTTACTTTTCAATTTGAATTCACCAACGGGACATTATAGCGGCAATGACCTATCTGTTATGATATTATATATAGGTTATAATAGAGTATGGTGGTATATTATATGTAGTTATGATATATATACGTAGTACGGTGTTATATATATTATGTATATATATATTATATATATAGATATATATATATATATATATTATATGTATATATATATATTATATATATTATATATTGTATATCGTATAGTGGATTCTATATATATTTATATATTAGATTACATTATGTTAGTATGTATATAGGGTATATATATTATATATATATATATATATATAATTATATATGTATTAGTAAATATATTATATATATGATATATATATATATATATATATATATATATATATATAATATACCCAGGTAGATTTTTTTCATATACTATATCTTCCTTTCGATTCTTACCTGATGAATTCTATGAGTTTTTATCCTTCACTGTTGGACGAATAGTGGGACACAGTACGCTTTTTTATAGTACAGTATAGTGTAATCGGTATCATTACCCTTTCATACTTTAAACTATCTATAAGGTGCTTACAGAGATGATATTCTTTCCCTAAACTGCTTACTATTTATCATTTGTAAGCTTGGCTTAAGGATACTCCTATGTTTGTCGGGTAAATTAATCACTTATGAAGTGTTAGCTTCATGTCAATGGTTCAGTTCTAGGTCGCATGTAATGAGTTACATTAACTCGACGTTGGTAGTCGCTATGTTTCATCCTCAAGTTCCTTTGCTTATCCTTTGCTTATCCTTCATGCGAACTTTTCTTGTAGGTTTAGTACTAACTATTACTTTTATTTGGTATGTCGACAGTCTGAAACTTTTCCCTCTTGACTGTTTATATCTGTATGTAATATCACACCAGACTTACTGAACCATTATTCCGTTCCACCATTCCAAAATGTTTATTTAATATCAGTTCTTCTCCTTCTTAACTGACGCTTACAATTTTATATCATGGTTGATCACCTCTGATTAGTTCGATTCTGAAATTTTTGCACGTTCCCAATAATTTTACGTTTTGAATTTATTAAGAATGTTATTGACTACTAATCAATACCATTGTTACTGGTATCCTAGATCTTCATCATTTGTAGATTCTACTAAATATTGGTAAAACTTACTGTTAATGATATGACCGAATGATTGCTTTCTATTTCGTGTAAATCATTACATTCACTCAGTTGCATACTTTTATTAAAGTCGTCCAAAAGGTTGTATGAGATAATCAATGCTAGATTATATAAATACTTATCTTTGTGGGGTATCCACGCAACCTTTTTTTTCTTGTATTTACCCGTACGTGTCGTGATGCCGTCATGCTTTTGGTTCTCTTATTTTATTTCATATAATATTCATTCGCACAATGCTCATATATTTTTATGTGGTGTTTGTGTGTTTTTTTGTGGTTTTTTTAGTTTGATTTTATTTCTTTTGGTCTTGTTTTATATTTTGTGGTCTTGGGAGGGAGGATTGATTGTGGTTGTTTGGGATGGGTTGGGGATGGATTGTTTGATGGCTGTTATTATGTGCAGGTTTTGGGGTGGTTGTGTGTGGTATTTTTCTGTAGGTATGTATATGATTGTTATCTTCTTTGTCTATCTGCTTTTTATGGTATCTGGTGTAAGGGTGTGTTGAGGGATGGTGTGTGTATTCGGAGATTTTGATCGGTGGGTGGTTTGTTTGATTTTGGATGTGTATGTTGTTGTTGCTTTGTCCTTTCCATCCATTCCTTTGTGGTGATCAAAAGGGAAGAGAGTTGATAAAGCAGTGCGATAAGGTTCACTTTGGAGAATTTACAACTGGGAACAAGGTTTTGTAAGTTGCTGTTGGAATTTTGGTATGTTTTGGGTTAAGTTAAAGCCGGTGTTGGTTGATTATTGGATTTTTGGCTGGCTAAATGGTGTGTTGGGAGTGGTTTGTTGGTTGTGTTGGTTTCTTGTGGTTTTAAGCTGGTCGGTGCTTGGTATGGATTACTGTCCATTGTTGTTAGATTAGTCCCTTCGGTTGGGTTGAGTAGTTTGTGGTGGTACTGGAATCGTCCAGTTTGGGTGTAATTAGGGTGGGGTTTGGAGATATCTAACTTATCCAGTATTTACCGGGATTTAAGATCAACCTTGTTTCGTTGTTGGTGGTGTGGTAGCTTGCGCAGGCTTCGTCTCGGGTTGTAAATTTACTGAGCTATTACCTTTCTGACATCGAGGGGAATGGATGGATATGACCACGATATTGAATGAAAAGTAATTCTTAGGGGGTGGAGTGGACTTGTTGTAGTTTATTCCCTTCTTACGGTTATCTTTAGTTCACTGGTTGTGCTCTATTTGGCTAGATGTTACAACCCTTACTAATCTTACATTAATGATTGCTTACTCCTTCATGCTTACAAATTCGTATCAATCTGATGTTCTTGAGTGAGATATTGGGGTGTTGATAAGGTGTAGTGAGGTGTCCCTGATTTTGCGACGGGGGATTAATAAGGTTAATGTTACATAAGGTTATGGTTAAGATTACGGGCGGGTTTTAATTAGGCTCCCAAAGAAAAGCCTTTGCAAATGTGTCTTTTCCGAGGTAGGGTTGAGGGGGGGGGGGCCTTATATGGTCAGGGCAAAAGACTGCAAAACCCTTCCAGTTAGATATGACGATCACTTAAAAACCTTGAATCATTTTAAAAATAAGGTAACTTGTCTCTCTGTCTTTTACTTTTTTTTTTTGGCTAGCTCAAACTCTGCCTAAAGCTCAATACATCCAAGGGGATTAAAATTGTGTTGGGAGTGTGTGTTCGTTTTTTAGAATTGGCAATAATGTGTTGGATTCTTTTTTCCTTTATTTGTGTTAAATAGTTTATAAGAGGCTAACGTTTATTATTAGGGTGTTGAGCAATCTCTATGTTAAATTCAATCCCGATCTTGACTAAGTCTTAAAATAAATGTTAAAAAGACTGGATAATTATAGGGTTTGATTGTAGGTGAGAAGTCTAGGTTATTCGATGTATACCCGCTTCCCGTTTAATGGCTTTGCCACATTCGTTACATGGGAAAAGCGCCGTGTAAATTTTGCAACCTTGAAGGTTTATACCAATGTTATTAAGAATTGCGTTTAATTCTGCATGGCACACATAAGGATATTTGGTGTATATATATAATATATTATATGTATGTTATTCAAAAAAAAAATGATTGTAATATATATTAATATTATGTAGTAATATATACAATATATGATGGGTATCCTCTAAAAATGTTGTGTGTATTTATGTATAATAGATTATTTAATATAGTAGTAGTAGTATTATATATATATATATTTATATTGATATATTATAGTTTGAGGTTAGGTGATTTAGAGTATATATGGTGTAAATGTAGTAATTAATGGGTGTGTTAGTTAATATATATAGTATAATATGGTAAGAGATGAGTTGTATATATAGTATATATATGATGTTATGATAATGATTTGATATTATATATAAAGTAGATAGGGAGTATATTTATGATAATATATATATATGAGTGTAGTTTTAGTTATATATAGGTAGGATTGATGAATATGAGTATATTAATAGGAGTGATCTAGGTATAGGTAAGTCGGTATATAGTATATAGTTATAGAATTAGTGTTATGTGGTAATATCTGTTATATGTATAGGTGGTATTTATGGATTATATAGGAGTGTTAGTCAGTATATAATGTTTTAGTATATATGTTATAGTAGTTATAATAAGTATAGGTTTAGTATATGATGTTGCTACATAGGATAATTGTATATGGGAGTTGTATTTGGAGTGTTTAGTGGAGTAGGTATATAATATTATATAGGGTGAGTTGATATATATGTATAGGTTATTAGAGTTTTGAGGTGGGATGGTTTGTGGATTGTGTATTAGTGAGTATTTGTGTGATATGAGAATATAGTGATTAGTGATTTGTATGGTGTATGTTTTTAGATATGTATGGGTGAGTATAGGTTGATTGTATTAAGTTGATATATATGAGGTGTGGGTATATAAGTTAAGGTGATAAGGTAGTATTATGTCTTATATATTATATAATATGTCTTTTCGTTGTTTATATAGATAGGTTAGTTTAGTGATATGTGTGTGGTTTTGTATGTAGTGATAGAGTATGTTATTTTTAGGATTGATAGTTTTAAGTAATAGGTGAGGTTTAGAGTAGTGGAGTGAGGTGATATTGTTATATGTATATATATAGTAATATATATATGTTGTATTTGGTGATATAGTATATTGATAGGTAGTATATATGTCTTGGTGTGTTTTATCATGTTAGGTATTGAGTTGTATTTATATATATTGTGAGTAGTTTATGAGGGTGTGGTGATAGGTGGAGTATTATGATGTTTATATGGTATAGGGTTGTAGTTTTTAGTATTTATGGTATTAAGTTTTTGTGAGTTTTGATAGTTGTATATATATTTATATTATGATAGAGTAGTAGGTATATATGTATAGTATATTAAAGTGTGTAGGTATTTTGGTGAGTAGGTGTGTTGTGATTATATATATAGTAGGTAGTTGTTTTATAATTGTAATATTGATTAGAGTTGAGGTCAGATGGGTAATTATTAGATTTTAGTGATTTTTAGGTTTAATTTGTAGGGATGATTAGGGTATATATGGTGTTAAATTTTTTTAGTGGTGTTATGGTTATTAGTGGTGATTAGTATATTATATTTGAGGATATTATAATTTATATGTATATATTATATAGTAAAGGAATGATAAAAAGAAAATGATATAATGGTATATATATATAAGTTGATAATATTATGTATTGTAGTTTTTATGTGAGTGAGTAGTGTTAGTAGGAGTATGTTTTATAGTCGTATTTTATTTTTATGATATGTTGATGGTTATTAGTTAAGTTTGGTATGTAGTATATAGTATGGGGATTATTATGTGGTTGTGTGTGGGTGTGTATGGGGTAAAATATATTATTTGTGCGTAATATATGATACATATTTATATATGTTTTTTGAGTTATGTGATTGTTATAGGAGGTGGGAATATATTTGGTAGGGTGTGATGAGGGGGGTGAGTTTTTAGATAGTGGTATAGGTGGTTATTGTGTTGTGTTTAGGAGTATCTATATATATATATATCTATATATATAGGTGTGTAATGGATTATATGTTTGATAGAGTAGTATAGGTGAGGTTGAGTTTAGTTTATTTATTATTATTGTGGTGATATGTTGGGGGTAATGTTGAGTATTAGAGTGTTGATATCGGGGTGAAATATATAGTGAAGTATGGTGTTGGTATGTAGTGTAAGTATAGTACGGTATTAGTGTGATATATAGGTATATTGAGTATAGATGTTATGGGTTTGTTTGTGTTATATATGTTGTCGAAAGGTGATATATATATATATTATTGGGTGTTTATATATATATTAGTGTTTATAGTAAGATTAATTATTAATGGAGGTTAGTATTAATGATGATTAGTATGGTATTCTGGGTGAAGTAGCGAACTTTGTGGTTTTGAAGTGATCTTAGATTTGGTTGAGGATTATTTGCTACCTTGGGATAGAAGTGTACTCTGTGTCGTTATACTAGTAGACGAGATGTTGGTAGTTGAAGCTACTAGTAGAGTTATAAATGAATTGAGATATAGATAGTCTGCTTTGCTTTCAGTAGAACTTGGATTAAAGTTAGAGTTTCATAGTTTCGATTAGTCATGTGTATAGAGGTTATTTCTGTATTAAATTAACATTGCGGAATATTAAAGACGTGGAGTAAATTGACGAGTGTGCGTGGATGTTTACATATTAATTTACAACTTGGTGTTGTGTGTGAGTTCAATGAATACGTTGTGTATGTTGGGAGTTGACTAAATTTAAAGGTTGTTTTAAGGTAAGAATGTGACATTTTGGAGCAGTTAAAGGAATTGGGGTTAGATTATTGAATCGAGCTATATAACATGCCGCTGCGGTGGTGCATTGTGATATGAGTTTAATTATATTGATCGTCAGAGATTAAATAGCTTTTTCAGTTATGGTGTATAGGTGTTGATATATAGTAAGTGATAGATAGTTTGTAGTGTTTTGATGTAGTAAGTATTTTTTATTAGGTAATATTATGGTGTAGTGGGTTGTTAGGTATTTTATTATATACTTTTTGTTTTCGGTGAGATAGTTAATGTTGGGGTGATATGTTGTATAGTTAGAGTTTTATATTATATATTTATATTATTTATTTTTTTATTTTTATTTTATTATTATATTATGTTATATTTATATATATTATTATTTATTATTTTATTATTATTTATTAATTAATAAGGTATTTTTGGAGGTGTTTTGTTTATGGTAGTGAGTTTGGGTTATTTTGATATATATATATATATATATATATATATTGTTAGTAGTGCATGTAAAATTATATGAGTTATTATAATATTTATATTTTATATATAAGTTTCATGTATAGTAACCACATAAGCCGCTGGGCAGCGGCCATTTTGTTTATTATATGTTAAGTAGTGGGATTAATGGTGTGAGTAGTACTGTTGTGTTATATATATATAGTATATATATATATATATATATAATATTATATATATATATATATTATATATATATATATATATATATATATATATTTTGGTAGTGTTTTAGTTGTTTTATTTTCTGTTATATTATTATATTGTTTATTATAGTCATGTTAGTATATTATAGGTAACGTATATGAGCACGTCTATGAATATATCATTTGTGCTCATATAATGTTGTGTTAATTTGATGATTTGGTGAGATAATTTTAATTAATAGTAAAACGTTTATATATATTATGATTACTGTTATTTTTTGTGGTCTCGATTTTTTGGGGGTGGGAGATACAGTTGATTTGGCAGAGAGTTAGTCGGTTCCTTTTTTTTGGTTTGGGTGTGTTGGTTGGTTGGATGAGTCAGGCAATTTCGATTAGATCGCTGAAGAGATAGATCGTTTGAGAGATATGTGAGCAATTAGGCAGGTTAAAGTTAAAAAGAATCGCGTGTCCTAGAATGATATTAATCAAAAAATTAAAGCTTTAATGGCAATATTTTTTGGCTATTGAGTGATGTAGATATGTAAATTAGAGGAGGGAGAATTTACGTATGTCTAGATGAGGATCTTTTTATTTTCTCAGTGTGTGAGGGGTGGTGCTGATAGGATAATGTATAAGTTTGACATTTTTATCTACTTGCATGATTTAAAGATTGAGTGTTTTGGGATGAAAAAATTTGAGTATGTTTCTTAGATTATATCTCTTTTTGAGCTTAGAGTTAAGTGGTATATTTGTTTAGGTGTACTAATAGAATTCTGTTAGAGATAATTAGAGGTACGGGGAGAAAGGGGATAATTATTTTCTTTTGTCCCTTAAACATTTAAAATTTGATTATATTATTTAAGATTATTATTATAAACTGAAATTTTCTATAGTTACAATTGCCCCCCTTCAAAATTTTAGGAGGATGTAGCTCCCTCAGATCCTTGTGAGCGCTCCGGCCTAGTGTAGAACCTCTTTTACTTGGAGGATGTGGTACTGTTTATAGATGTTGGTTGAGTTTGTTTATTCATTTTATCGACGCATTAAGTTTGCAAAGTCATCGTCACTGATTGGGCAGAATAGGCCATGCAATAATATTAATTTTCCTTTTCAGAAATTTGGTGGCAGGAAATAGTGGGGTCAAGGAGGTTGATGCTCCATATTTGTCTGTTGTAAATGCACCCTCGATCTGTGATCTCTTTAAGTTTGTTTGATGCGTGAGGCCATTGCCCTTGTACAGATAGTATGGATTATGGTCACGCGCTTGACTGTTATCTAGAGTAGTAAATTAATGATGTATAGTAAGGTATATTGGATGTTAGTTTACCTTAGCCAGTTTAAATATTGCCTTTTTTGGAGATTCTGGTTGGTGTATGCAGATTGTCTAAAATTTATGGTACATTATTGATCGGATTCCATGCATTGTTTCTGGTATGGCATTTTTCAAGCGGGACTTGTAATTTGTAAGGGATAGGGGAGGGGGTTCCTCCCATACAGATTCTTCATTGACGTTGGTGTTATTTTAGGTGTATAATGTCTTTCAACATAGTTTGATTGGAGCACTGGTTGCTGATGTTTTTTATTATTGGTGAATGTTTGGTTTAGTTTCAGGTTTTTGTTTTTGTGAACCTCATATAGTGTTTACCTCTAGATGAATATTTTTTGCTCATATATTTCTCAAATGTGGGTTAATTCTATACGTATGCAAATTGTTTTGTTTTGGCAAACTTCTATTCGTTTATTCGTGATGCGATTCCTTTTCATTGTCGAAATATACTCCATGCAAACCCAGTTGAGAATTAACTTGATGTATAATTTTCTCTGCATGAAAAGAGTTTGATCTCCTTTGTATTTGATAAATAGTTTTAGATTATTGTATTAGTTTTTTCACTTGTATGCAAGTTCCCTGTGTAAAAATTTTTGTTTTCTTCAACTACTTTTGCGTATGTCTCGTTCTGTGAGTATTCGTTTGTTAGAACAGTAAATATTTTTAATGTTGTTCATATAATTTACTATCTGAATTGATTTTTAGAATTATCTGGTTTTATTATGTTGGATAGTCTGGCGAGGTATTCCATTCTCTTTTCTGCTAGAATTTCTGTTTCCTGGTTAATCCATATTTAGCTGTCCAGAGAGATCAATAAAGAATTGTTGTTTTACCTTTGTTCACGGAATCACATTCATATCTAATAGGCTTTTCACAGAACATGTTACAGAGGTATTTAAATGAAGCTGAAACCTTACATATCCTGAGGATAGTCATTAAAGAAAAAAGACCTGGGTATTTTCTCGGCCTGATCCGGTATTTTGCTATCTTTTACAGTTCATCATCCTGAATAAGATAGAAGTAGCACGAATGATTTTGGTTTCTCTATTTCTTTGATATTTCGAAATTTGTTTATGTCTATCTCTTTTCTTTCCAAATACTATCTGTCATTATTGATTGAGTTGGCATGTCATGATTTCTTAAAAACCTATTAATAATAATATAAAATAAAATTTACTTATTTATGAGTAGTATTGTATTTCTCGATAACTTTGTTGAATAGTTGTTTGGTTATTTTATTATCTTTTTGATATTTTAATATTATTTATCTTCAATGAGATTAGTTTGTTATATATGTCACTTTTTTTTTATCTCGTGAATTTTTAAAATTCGTTGTTTAAACCGAGCACTATATGTTTTGATTTTAGTTGTTATGTGATGAGGATTTTCGTTTTAGTAGTAATCTTGGTCTTAGACTATCTCTATTTAAAGGATCGTTGTCATTTACAAGAAGCATGGGATATTAAAATCCTTAGATTGACCTTTAAATCCTGGTTTTAGTATTTATGTATTTAGTTTTCTAAAGTTAAAAATTAAAAATAGTTTGTTCTACTTCTCACTCATGTCTTTTAGTATGGATGTATTATATTATCTTTATTGATTTCTGTGTTGTTTTTTTATTTTTCTTTCTGTTTGAATTATAGTAATAATAATGATTTTTATTTTCAAAACAATTAGTTTAACTTGAAATTTGCGGTTAAAGTGTACTTGATAAGGATTGACTGTTGATTTAATTTAATACTTAATGAATGGCAGTGAACGTGTGGTGTTCTTATATAGTCAACTTCATGTTGTGTATATCTGGCATTTTTATATGGACATTACATCTGTTTATGTGTCAATAGAAGATCTATTACGGCGTGCTGTTAAAAATCTTTTATTTATTTGTTAGTGTTTTTGCTTTTAAATATTTTAGCTTTAGGGTGTTTGAATTTATTTGTTTAGTATAAATATTTGGATAAAATAATTATAAGAAATTATTATATTATTTTTTTCCGAAAATCTATACTGTCATTGCACATTTTGTAATTGCGTCGTGATAATTCTTGTATGATGATTATATTAAATGTACGGTGTTTTACTGTAAATAGACGTTTAGTTAAAGTTTATGAGAGTTTGGTTGTTATAAATCGCATGGCTAGCGTTATCTTTATCATTTTATAGGGAGAAGAGTTAGTCAGCGATATCTGATTCCTTTTGGTGATATTATTGTGTGTGTGTTATGTATTAGAGAGAGTATTCATGGTTTATTTCTATATTGATTATCATGCTGACGAAGATAATTTTCGCGAAATTAAGTATATTTTTTTTTTCAAACTTTTCTGCGATTGGCAGTTTCCCTTATATTACCAGTTCTGTATAAATTATATTAAAAAAATAAGACATTAAGTTTTTTTGATGTAAACTAATATAATTTTTATAATATTTGTATTAAGCATTATTATAGCTAATATTAATTTATTATTAACAAGTATTTGTAACTTTGAATTCAAATTAATGGTTTACTTCTTGTAATGCTCTTGATTTTACAACCCTTTAGACCCTATTTGATATTTCTATAATTTTGACACTCATTCGTATATTGAGAACGTATTTTTTATATACGTCATCTTATTTCACAGATATGTATGCTTTCAAAATTTTGCTTTAATTATTTTTTTTATTTCATTTCCGCCAAATGGGAAAAACATTTCTATCTAGGAATTTAGAGTCCGGTTCTCAG
>JABUQX010081696.1:12500-15000 GCA_015478945.1 Trachelipus rathkii
GTGTGTGTGTGTGTGTGGATTGAGTAAACGTGTAAATTTTTAAACTATTAGAGCTTGTGTGTGTTTGTTTGTGCGAGCGGCTGATCGAATGACAGGTCGAAGTAGATGTGGGGGTGGGCGCAGGCGGGGGTTTTCCATTGACTTTGCTAACGTTCGCGGCCTGCGTGCTAATCACGAATCTGTGGAATATCACCTCTCTAACTCTCAACCTAACATTTTATTATTGTCTGAGACCCAGCTGGCCAGGGATTCTTTTTCAAATAAACTTAATATCTCTAACTATAACTTTTCCTATAATTTCCGTCTAAATGGTGGTGTCTGTGCCTATATAAACATAAACACTCCTGTAACACGTCTCGAGAATCTTGAATCTCCTAATTTCGATGTTCTGTGGCTAAAAATCTTTCTCCCTACTACTATCATTATCTTGTGTTTCTGCTACTGCTCCCCTAATGGAACAGATTTTCAAATTTTTTTTTGACTATCTTACTACTTCTCATGAGACTGTTACTTCTTCCCATCCAAATGCTGAGATCCTCTATTTAGGGGATTTCAACGCACACCACACTGAGTGGTTGGGCTCCTCTCACACTGATGCAGGCGGGAGGAGGCCAAAACATTCAGTATTCTCAACGATCTGGAACAGTTAATTAAGGAACCTACACATATTCCAGATCGTCCCAACCAATTCTTGAATACGCTAGACTTATGTTTCACCACTACTCCTTCTCGTTATAAATACACCATTTCTCCTCCTATTGGTACTCTGACCACAATTTCATATCCTTTAATTATAACACATTTCTCAAGCAACTCACAATTTCCTAAACGTACATAATTTCTAACAATAATAACTGTCCCTTAATTTGGGGACTTTCTTCAGAATTTACTGTAGTCTTTAAATGAATCCTTTGACTCTGGGGATGCCTCGGTCACCGCTGAAAAGGTGGGGCCGTAACGTTGATGGATGAATAGATTAATTCAGTCTCCAAGTAAGCCTTTTTGTGCTTAAATTCATGATCGATGAAGCTTGTTCTCGCGCCATTCAGGAGAGACATTGCGTATCGGGCATGGAAAAACTCTCATTCTCCTATTACTCCTACTAATTTTCATTCTGCTCGGAATCGCTGCAGGGATACTATTCGACAGGCTAAGCGCACTTTCACTAAAAGAAAGTGCGACAACCTGCTTGGTTCTCCTACTGATAAAAATTTCTGGCCCCTTGCCAAAAACATCTCTAACAACTTTTGTAAATCTGCCTTTCCTCCCCTTATTCGCTATGATGGATCTGTTGCTAACAATCCTTCTGAAAAGCTAACCTTTTCAGCCTTCTTTTTCATCTAATTCTACCCTGGACGATTCTGGCATTCCTCCTCCTACTCCTTCTACTCTCAGGTTTCCCATGTCTTACCTGTGATTACACATGATCGGGTGCATGAGATCCTGAGTGCTATGTTCAGGAAGGCTAGTTGCCCGGGTAGCATACCTCCTCATGTTTTTGAGGGAGAGTTTGTACTTGAGCTGGCTCCTGTTCTTGTTCAACTCCACTCTTTATGTGTTAAAACTAATACTTTTCCCTCAGTGCTGAAAGCGGGCATATGTTCAACTGATTCCGAAAAAGATAGACACTCTGATCCTTCTAACTATCGCCCTATAGCTCTCATTTGTATTCTGTCTAAAATCTTTGAAAAACTCCTTTTAACTCTCATTTCCTGGATCATCTGGAGTCTCATTCCCTTCTTTCAGATCATCAGTATGGCTTTCGTCGCTCGAGGTCAACTGGTGACATACTTTCCTATCTAACTGATTTATAGTCTTCTGCCCTTAGGGACCATGGTGTCTTCCGTGTGGCGCTTGACATATCCAAAGCTTTTGACCGGGGCTCGGCACGCGTCACTGTTTCTAAGTTCTCCTTGCTTCTCCTTCTTTGAATATTCTTTCTAGTTTTCTCAGATCGCTCTATATCGGCACTTGTTGATGGAGCGACCTTTTCCTCCTTTCCTGTTAATTGTGGTGTTCCGCAAGGTTCTGTTCTATCTCCAACTTTATTCCTACTTTTCATCAACGATCTCCTCAGCTGTACTTCCAACTCTGTTCACTCTTGATGCCGATGACTCAACCCTCCACTCTTCTACTCACTTCAAATCTGCTCCCTCTTTGCTTCTAGAGTTGCCTCTCGTCTTCAGCTTTCCGATTATCCTTGTCGATCTGGATGGGATTTCCCGGTGGGGTCACCGCAACCTTGTAAAATTCAACTCTTTAAAAACTCAACTTCTTTTCATCTCCCTCTCAAAAACACCTCCCAACTTTCCTATTTCCTCCTGCGGCTCTAACATCTCTCCTGTGAATAACATAAACATTCTTGGTCTTAACATAAACAATAAATTGTCTTGGAAACCTCATATTTCAATGATTGCTAAGGTGGCCTCAAAGAAACTGGGAGTTCTGTTCAGGTTGCGGGAATTTTTTTCCTCTGAACAGTTACTCCAGTTATATAAGG
>JABUQX010081696.1:30000-45182 GCA_015478945.1 Trachelipus rathkii
GTACTAAAAAACAAATATCACCTACCTATATATCGCAATACATAAAGACATCATAGATCTATATAACCACCTATCTTGTTTCACTCGTCTAATTTTCTTACGTCTGACATTTAGCTCATACACAACTAATTTTAATGGATATATAAGTAAGTCTGCACCCATGATATTCTGAGTAGCAACAGCTGTATAGAAAATCTTGTACAAAAAGAGTCCTGTTTCCTTTCCTTTCTTCGACTGTTTATCTTTTCCTTTGCTTATGTCAATACAACATTCATCACTCAAGGGTCACGCCGAGGTGCACTCTTGACAACCTAATGAAGTGCAGGGACGCAATGGGTCCAATTAGAAAATCAAGACATATCATCCGTGAGAGCTAGACAGCGTTTGGACTCTATCTACAAAAATCCCCGGGACATATCATATATTGTATAAGGTATATCTAAAGACCACACTTCTAACTAAATAATTGAGATATTGAGTAAGAATAAATATTAATTTAGAACACATATCCGTCACCATCAGTATAACATAATACGTACTTAAAATTGTCCTTGTAAAATAATACCATTCAGATCTAACCTAATCACAAGTGTAATATTACTAAAGAAGACATTCGCTAGTCAACACTATCACTATATTGACATAGCATTAGGATAGATCTTGTTATGGAAAGTAATAGAGCACACATTAAACATTAAAAAGATCAGTCTTTGTACACATTATAATATATTATGATATAGTGAGCATACTAATCTACCAAAGTTAGGCAATAACTACTAAACTATTTTACATATCAAGTAATTATCTGAGACTACACCCTGAGGTACTATACGCACAGTAATTATCAAGGGGTGCCTTAAATAGTTAGTGCATAACAATAACACCACTATGAATATATACACTACTATGAATAAAGAAGTAAGTATCACAGACTCACACCTAATTATACTAATATCAATTATCTGGGCAAATCATGAAATAACATAAAATACCTACTACAAACTTGGAGTTATTCTAAAACGCATTTGTGGATTGAGAATGGTTCAGTGTCCATACATTATATACAAGTGGTAATTTAACTCTATATAAAGAGGCACTAGACCTAGATTCTAGTAAAATCAATCAAGGAGGCAATAGTACACTGTAATATTTAAACTAGATATACAACTAAGATATAATATCACCGCAATTACACATTGTTAATGTTTATCTGTTAATTTTCAAGTTATCATATCAGATGAATAGTCTTAACAAATCTAATAATGAAGAATTACTGCATGAAATATATTGGAGATGTCAAAAACTCTTGTTAAAGAAACCCTGAAGATCCAGGATATATCGAAGAGTCCAACATGCTCGCGTGGAGCCATTCGATGGAGATTGCATAATAAAGTTTTGAATCTTACAAAGTAATAGCAGAGTATAGCGCATATGATCAGTATGAAAGAATTATAATAAATATATAATATAATACAGTTAGAAGCGTACCTTAGGATAATAGTCCCTACAAAATATTAACAACAGTAAATATATTAACAAATAATATGAGACATAATAGCCTATAACAAAAATATATAAAACATAAATAAACATAGTAATGATATGCCAATCAAAAAATAATCTTCCTAATCAGACGTCAAACACCTCCATTTAATGTGCCCCATTCTAACTCCCTACAAAACATAAACCAGACGAACATTAATTCATCTATACCAAGTTATATACACAAAATATATAACACAGAATTTATAATATCTGCCACTATATCAGGTGAACTAATAATACATCACACTATCATACCCATTAATAATAATATCATACACCCCTATGCCGGTCAATAATAATATCACTATATAATAGACTAACACATAGACTAATAAGCATAATAAATAATCCAATAACATAAATAAATTAATAACTATCAATAATACCAATAACATAGACAAGAACCAATGATACAGTCTACACAAATAACATTAATGAAATCATAATATACTACGACACCAATCAATCCCCCACGCATACTATCACATAAACCATCCACACTCCTACCATAAAATCCCATCACCAAACACTCAACTCAAACTAATATACACATCTACTACATAGTATAATTGAATAATAATATATAATACAATTTAATAATGAAGGAACTTTACATTATAATCACATATAATATGTATGAATATTTATAAAAATATTCTTTAAAAAAAAACTTAGCCTTTTGATATATTTTTTTTTTAACTTACTCACATATTTTATTATAGATAGAAGTATAAATATTTACTAAAAAATAGTTAATTATCGAAAATCGTATACAATACTCAGATTATATACCTTAGATTAGTAAATAGTTATAACAGCAATGTCTGCCCTCATTTTTTTACCCCTCTACCTCCCCTAAATGTTTGTATGTTGTTTTTGTTGTGTAGTTTGTTGAAATGTATGTTGTTATAGTTGTTGGTGTGTTAGTAGGTTTGGTTGTATGTTGATTGAGTTGAGATGTTGTGTGGATGTTCGCTATGTTTGATTGAGTACTTTGTATTGTGTTGATGTAGTGTTAGTTGTTGTTGTTGATGTTGTGTGTTGTTGTGTTGAGTTGTGGTTGTTGTTGTGTTGTTGTTTGTTGTTGTTGTAGTTATCTGTAGTTGTTGTTGTTGTGTTGTTGTTGTGTGGTTTTTTTGATTGTCTGTTGTTGTTTGTTGTTGTGTTGGTATTGTTTGTTGTGTTGTTGTTGTGTTGTCTGTGGTATGTATGGTATGTGTGTGATGAGTGTTGTTAGTTGTGTTGTTGGTTGTTATGTTTGATTAGTGAGTGTTGTTAGTAGTTTGTTGATCGCTGTTTCGTTGAGTTGAGTTAGCGTTGACTTGATTTCTTGTTGTTGTATGTTGTTGTTTAGTTAGTGAGTGTCGTCGTTGTAGGTTGTATAAGTTATGTTATGTGTTGATGATTAGTTGAGTTAGAGTTGTTCGTTGTATTGCTTATCGGTGTGGTTGATTGGTTAGAATAACTGATTGTTGTTAAGATGTTTTTAGTAGTTATTGTTTCCTCTGTGACTGTACCTTAGGAGCTAATATATTAATGATCGTATTATATTTGGATATAAGATTATTATTTATTAGAAGATATTATATATATCTATAATTATGATATTAGTAAATAATCTTGAATTAATTACGATTATTAGTTATTGGATTCAAAATAGCCTATTATTATTATTATCTGAGACTATTATGCATTATTGTCTGTTACTGCTGACATATAATGTAAGATTTACTTCATTATCTATACTTATTAAAAACATAAATCTATTACCTAATTATGATAATTGAATTAATGGAACTATATGTATTGTATGTTGTGACTCGTGTTGGTTGTGTTTGTTGTTGACTGTTGCTTATATTGATATAGTATAAGAGTCTAATGTCTGTATTTAGTGTGTTAAGAGTAGTGTGTCATCATCTCTTTTTATGTAAAAAAACTTAACGTTGTTTTATTGAATTTATTATTCATTATATTATTATGTATTATTTTTATCATATATAATTATTATTATTATGTTTATATTATAGACACATTAGTATTATTATTATTATGAGTATATTAATTTATATCGGTATGCCTGATATGTTGTTTTGTTGTTAGTTGTTATGATCCGTGTAAGTATTGTCCAACGCTGTGTAGTATGTCCAAGCTAATACAGAGTAAATTAGATTTTAGTTAGTTGAGAGTTTGTATAAGTTATGTAGTGTGTTGTTGATAGATGCTTAGAGTTTATTCTGTCTTTATTATTTCTCATTTAATTGCACACATAGAATTATATGTGAAGTATTGTTGCATCCTTCGTAGGGTGGTGCTCTGTGTTCTTTGCTAACTATCAATTATGTTAAACTAATAATAAGCGATAAGTATTCATGTTATTGGCTAATAGCGTTACCCTTTGTTATAAGAGGAAAGGTTATACTTTAATTATTATATTCATCATTAGATTAGATAGCCTATGTATTATTAACTAGCAATTGATGAAATTGCTGATTATTAATTTTCACTACGATCAATTGGATAGAAGTTATTGAAATACATATGTATTCAGTATATTATTATTATTAAATTTATATTTCGTACTTATTTATTATTCTTACGAAAAACGTATTTGATGTTGGTGTAATAAGGTAGTTGATTATATCCACAATTCATTTATTAGTATTATTTATACATTGAGATTACTGCTTACGTCTTATATCTTTTATTAAATTGTTGTAAATTTAATTATAAATTATAATATGATTACATGATTGATTGATCAGATATTGATTGACTACGCAATGAGAATTATATTAGAGATATTAATAGCAGATGGATGATTTGGTTTAATATTATGAAGGTAAATTTATATAATATTTAATTCAGTTGGATAGTTATGTAATTCAATTGAGTTTATTATATTATGTAGTTATATTTATTATTTAATTAAAGTTATTATGTTATTTATTGATTATTTTTATATTATCATTAGAATATTATTGTGATTATTATTATTATTATATTATATGAAACGGTTTAACATTGATATTGATTATGTACTTAACGTACTAGTGCTAGGGTAGGACTAAATTTTTAGCCTATGCCAGTTAAATTACGTTAAGACATTGAGTATTATATTATATTTTAGCTTCTATATTATTTAATGAGTTCATTAGATTTATTATTTAATTTGATTATTATAATACTGTATTAGTTAATTAGGTGTAGTTTTGTTTTGGGTAGGTGGGTTGGATTGTTGTTGGATTGGGTTAGTGATGCGTAGTTATTGATTATTATTATTATAATTATTATTCATTATTATTATTAATATATTATGGTTATTATTATTTATTAGTTTTATGTATTATCATATTATTTGATTATTCATTATTATTATTTAATTAGATTATGTATTATTATTATTATTATGTATTATTAAATTATATTTATTATTATTATATGGATTTTATTTGGAGTTGATATATGATTCTTTTCATTACCTATCATATTAATGTTGTATAGTGACCATTATTGGTATATTGATCCTATTTGTATTGTATTTATTATAAGGTATATATATTCATATATTATCTATACTATTTATTATCTAAACGTATTGATTATTAATTGACATTTAGTATTATTTGAGAATTATGAGTATTAGTAACATTATATTAGTTATTATATTTATCATTTTATATACATAAATTATTATTAATTCTTATTATAAAAATGATAGAGTATAAAAGAATAAATATATTTTTCTTTATTGTCATGCTATTATATTTTACTTATTTTATTTGTCTTACTAATATAATAATTTAAGTTATGTATGAATAATAAATGTTAAAAATAAAAGGGATATATCAAACTTATAACATTGATGAAATAGATATAACAATGTCTTCTAGACAAATGTGAGATGGGTACGCATATACTGATTCTAGATGATGTATACGCCAAGTAGATATAGCTCACAGATCGCTGCCGCAGTATTTAAGATCGTGATATCACAGAGTGAAGAAAGAACTACTCACTACAAGATTACATGTACATTTATATTGAGTATAATAATTATTTATAGTCTTCACATTATATTATATAATATTATATATTATATTATATCTATTATTAAATTATAATAATCTTATCTATAGTAATTCTATTATTATCATATATTAGTTATGTTAATATAGGATTATGCTTAGATATATATATTATATTTAGTATTCATATTATATTACATTATATTAATAGTGGGTGGTGATTATATAGATTTATCCTTATAGACTTTTCTAGCGAAACTACAATATTAATAAACTCTTTATAAACTTGTTCAAAAAATTAACATCAATGTCTTAATCTCTTATATTAGCTATATTATATTATACTATAATTATAAACCATGTATATTATATTATATTATATTGAGCGAAATTAATTTGATATTTAATTAGCCTCTCAATGCAACGCCATCTTGAATTTGACAGTCAACTATCAGATAAAGGAAGAAATATATATATAGATTAATATATTATATTATATTATATGCCATTATATTTTAATTATACTAATATTATATATTATATTATAATAGTGTATTTTCATCATATTAAAAAAGTTATTTTTATGTATATATAATTAAAATATTATTACTTATATATGGTAATACTAATTTTATTATTTAATATTATATATTTTATAATGGTATTAATATTATATTATGATAATAATAATATATAGACCCTATAGTCAGTGTCACGGAACTTATAATTATTTTCGTTTTAGTGGTAAGCGATCAAAAAATTTGGAGATCGCTGAGATAGAAGATATGTCAAGTGTCAATAGTGTGCTTCAATATTTATATACCGACTATATATTTTTTTCATATTTAAAGACGACGACTCACGAGAACTGATAAGTTTTCATTGTAACTTTTAATGTCCCCATTTTTATTTTGTATGTAGCCAAAATTGTTTTTCCAATTTATATCACCATTGAGAGTGATTTGATATTTAGGGTTATTTTTATAAAGATAATAAACACTATCTAGATTTTTATAAACCACCATACTACGAATGCATGGCAGTACGGGGTACGCCCGGTACGGGTTTTAACGCTGGGAGGGGGACTTCGTCTCCCCACTACTCTAACTTCTGCTATTACTCAGGTTGACTCCGAAAATGAGTCAACGAGCATCATTACAGTTGACTCGCACTCTAGCTTACATTTCGATAACTGTAGTATTACCATATCGCAAATACGGATATATGAGGGAAATAGACAAAAAATATATTATTTACTATTATTCCACGAAAATAGTAAGAATAAAATATATAAAAAAAATCATAAATTTAAGTCGAAAAATATATTTTTGAAAGATATATATAACGAGCATTTTATTATTAAATATGGTATTGTTCCTAGCAAAACTCATTTATTCTTGTCCTATATATTACTTAATTATTATTTATTAGGGATTTATTGAAATCAATTATTATCAATATTATTATTAATTAAATATTATATTATTATTATATGTATAATTGTATAATATTCAAAATATACTAATAAATTATTTATTATTAATACTTAATATTATTATATTTAATTTATTGATTGTTATATATTTTATATATTAATAATTATTATGGATTTAGTTATAATTTATATATTATTATATCATTAATTATTATTTAAAAATATTTAATTATTAATAATTAATTATTATATATTATGATAATTATATATATAACTCTGCTTATTATATTGAACATACATACGTTGATTAATGAATTAATTATATATTATAAATATATATATTTATTATAATTATTATTATATAATTGAGCATTAATCTATTCACTTGAGTGTAATAATAATATATGCATATTATATCTTTTTATTTAGATTATATTATTTAAATCTTTACACAGAATTTCTCCTATGATATAATTATTATAATATTAACATTATTAATATATTACTAATATTTATATATATATTATTATACTAAAGCGTTATATATTACATCTATGCGATTATCGATGAGTTATGAGTATATATACATTACTCATTATCATTATCAATTACTTTAAAAAAATATCATTAATCATGATTAACCTATTAAACTTACAATTATTATTATTATTTATTATTTATTATTATTATTATATTATTAATTATATTATTGAATTACTTTCATTCATTGCACTGTAATTGATCTATTATTATTGATAAAAAGATATAAAATTAATTGATTGTATAGTCTATGGTATAATGATATTCGAATAATTTAGACTACATTATTCATTTATTATATTAATTATTCAATTCATCTATTATTCTATTATATTAAGGTATTATCTGAGTTCATATCATTATTATTTATAGTGGATTATAAATGAAGATGATATTTTATTCAGCAAATTTTGTTAAAAATCCTCAATTATATTATTCACATTATTATTATTAAATTTTAAAATATCTAATTATAGAAGTAATATATATACAATATTAAAATAATTTATGATTTATATTCGATTATTATTATATATATCATATTATTAAGTTATATTGATTATTTTTTATTATTATTACTATAAATTAATTATTAGTTAATAGACCATTCATATTGAGTATTATAATTACGAAGTATATTGATCAATTGGTGACAAAAAATCCCTTGCGAAGTGTCTTAGATCTATACCAAGTACAGAAAACCGTCCACCAGTAAATTTCTCTTACTTATTAACAAAGTACTTCAATAGAGGGACGCTTATGAGGATTGCAAAGGGTATGAATGGGTAGATTATATTAAAGGAATAACTGATGGTATTAGAAGAAAAATAAAAAGAAGATATATACATATAAGGAAAACTTGAGAAAATCAATAATAATAATATAATCTAATAATAATAATAATATATAGTTTTTAATTCTATTATTATATACAGAGGTATCAGATAATAATTTACTCTCATAACTTATATTAATAAGAAAGATAAATAATAATGGAAGAGTGTGGTATAATAATTAAAAATGGGTATAAGGACCACACCGTTTGAATAGATGTGAATTTAATATATACTAAGAGATGAATAAGACATAATAATAGATGGGAGATAAGATTCTAATGATATAAGATATAATCTTAGATTAATAGAGTAATATATGAGATAATGATAAAATATCACACTAATCAGTGAGAATATATAATAATAATACAAAATAATATAATAAATAGTAACAGTAATAATAGTATGTATAAATAATCATAATAATTAATTATCTCTAGAAAAAGAAGCCAGTAATTAAGTATAATAATAATAGATAGTTCTCATACTATGTAAATAGATAACTTATATATGAGATGGGAGCAGGTTATAGAGCATAATAATAATAGGACATCAAGTAATAATATAATAAGAGAGAATATAAATCATTGTAATAATAATAAATAATATAATATATGGAAATATTTAAATATAATAGATTTACATAGTATTTTTATAACCTATAAGATGAGCTTGTAAATTTTATATCCCTCACAAGTAGAATTTGAATAAATTAATTTCAAAGTGATGTATCTTCTTTTATCTAGAAGAGGAGAGCATATATTATAAGAAAATAATAATATAATTATAGATGAAAATATTAGAGTAAATAGAATTGAAAGATATAATGCATTATATAAGGGAGAAAGGATATATATATAGAATAATTAATAATACACTAAGTAAATTAATGAGAGATAAAATGAATCTATCAAGAGCGAGGGTTATACTGGATCTAATAGTCACAATATAATAATAATAAATAATGGAACAATAATTATAAGAATAATTGTAAAACTAATAGATAGTGATGTGGAAGGTGCCTTTTAATGTATGTGAATGAGAAGTCTCGTGTTTTTGATCGGAGATATTAGATCATGCTATGTATATATTTGGATATCTAGCTTTATTAGTGAGATTTTAATCAACTGCTGTTCTCGAATACTTTGCTAATGACTATAAGAAAAGATAGTTTCCTAAGATGCTGACGTTTATACGTAGGAAAATAATGCTGATTAAATTCTTAATGGAATGTCAAGTCTAAACTTATAAATCTGATTCAGTTTACCTAAGAAAGTGCAAGTAAATGGATTGGAGTCGGGTTAGCTCCTAGTTTTCGATATGATTTTCGGGCTTAAGTGATCGCTTTAGTTGAGTATTCATGATAGCTAAGTGATATTGCTATTAAATAAGAACATCCGTTTGTTTAATTGCCCGGTGATATTAGTTAATATTGTCCGGTGAAATAAGTAGTGGAGACATGTATATCTCATGCGATGATCCAAGAAGCTCATTAAAATAAAATAAGTGGGCGAAATTCAAAACCAAGCTTTGCGTTATTAGAATTACGCATTCTTCAATATTTCTTATTTCTTGATCTACTATAAACACAAAATATATTTCAATAGACAACAAAGTTGGAACACTGTTGTGAAAGAGCTCAGCAAATTGCTAGGCGGATAGGTTGATTCACCTTTATTTTAAAGTTAGACCTATCGTTCTCTCGAAAATAGCGAAAACACGTCCATAGTCCATACACATACGCAACAGTTGGAAGCTTGCTATTATCCAATTTTCACTTTTTAAGCTAGTCTACCTGTTGGAATATGAACAGGGTTCATTAATCTTCTAAATTAGTATAGTTATAGTTCAATTAACCCAAATTTAAATAGAATTAAATTATTTGTAATCAGAATCAGTTTTTTTTACTAGCCAGACTTAATAAGGTTAGCGGTGTTCTGAAATATAAATTATTTAAATAAAATTATCCCGAATCGGCACATTCTGTTGGATAAATCTTTATGTAATGATTTGTAGATTACATGGCTTTGATGTATAGGTGATTGCGACTGCATATCGAGAGACTTGATACTCCATACAAATATCACTATATTCCATATATAAAACACTTAAGATTCATAAAAAATTGTCTAAATATACAGTACCATTAAAATAAATTCCCATATGAGATATAATTATAATAGCCTATATAGATATTATTTATATTATATGATATATAATCTATTATATATGCATATAAAATTAACGTAAATATTGTAATGTAATCTTAGGTGAAGTTTGAGGTATGATATTAACTTTATTAAATATATATTAGAATAATTTAAAATATGTAAGCCAGGAAATAACTTTTTCCAACCAATAGAATTGTACAAACGGATGTTGGCGTAAGTTTTTCTTTCGATTTCGTATATTTTTAAAATAGTAATACTCAATATTGATAATATATAAAAATTATAATGAATAACAAGTTTAACAATTATCTTTGTTATGACTATAATAATAATCATGGCAAGCGAGTACCCATCAACCAGCAAAAGGATCTATTCTTTGTTAAAGTGATAAAGTTTATGACAATGTATATTATATTCGGTAGCATAGACTAAGAGAGAATGTACTCAAATATTTGCAATACCTACTAATCACACAATAATAAAATCAAGTTACCTAATTGCTCATGAAATAGCGGACTAAGATGAAAATACAGTTGATGAGAATACTGATATTCGATAGTTGAAACTGCAAAATACATATAAAAGAACAGGAGGAAAGGAAAATTTAGTATTCAAAGAATAAAAGTGGAAGATAGAGAATTATCTCTTATAGGTTAAGACCTAATATTGCTCAAGAAGACTAAATAGAGAGTTAAAACTGGATTGCAATAAGTTCTAGGAGACGAACCAACTATGATTTTGGACAATCTCTGAGGATAATTAATAGCTGTCAAATGGAATCATATATAATAAAGAATTATCATTCTATAACAAAAGAAAATTATAACAAGATCTTATTAAGATGAAATTAGATCGCAGTAAAATAGGATATTGCAATAATCTATTAACTGTCTGTTCAAATAGTTTGAAGACATTGTGCGAGTAAGACTAATAAGTCATGTTGTGCTAAACCTAGTATTCTTAGAGAGGATATTAATAATTTATACAAAATAAATAAAACCATAATTTGTGTTTGAGAAAAATATATATACCTGAAAGTGTGGGAAATTAAATAAAGTAAATTAATAAAGAAATGACAGATAATGATGCAAGACTGTGAATAAACCATTACCATCTTTAATCAAATGCAGGTAAATGTGGATGAGACACCTGATACTGCAATTAACTACTAATTTATTTAGTATAAACTGCTACATTATATATAGTGATTATCTAGCAATGACTATAGACAATATATATAAATTGACTAATCATGTAGTTTCACCTTATTTCTACTGATACTCATACACAGTCCATATCATAATATAAGGGTGATTGTGTATTATATCAAAATGTTTATAATGGAAAGAAATTAACATAAATAATACCTTAGCATTAAAATAAATAGTCATTATTATAGTTAAAGGTGAATATACGCATTTCTCTTAATAATATGCTTATAATTGTTTTTTCAGAAGTATATATCTGAATTCAACAGCAGGGACTCTATATTTATTCTAATAAAAGCCGCCCCCGGGGCATTATGACTCAGTGTGTAGAGCAGCTTCGCCAACCTAATGCGAGGTTCCTCATTTACACTCTTCAGTTTCGCGTGAAGCACCATATATGGTCTACGGTTGTGGGAAATGTTCGAGCTTCATTCAACATTCGCTCCTGGGGGCGCTTCAGTCACTCACTGCTTACTACTGCTCGGTAACGTAAATTGAGTACATAGACTATATATACCTTCGCTCCTTTGAAGTAGTATAGGCTACTGCTCGTAGTGAGTGATAGAGTGTATTTTAATGTAGTTTTACTTGTGAAAAAAAGCAAAAAAATAAATTGAGTCAAAAACAAACACCTGATGAGCTCAAACTTACGCAACCAATTTTTTACTACGTCAGGTGGTTATAATAACTAATACTTCATCATTAAAGCCGTTTAAATACTTATATAAAGTAATACACACCTCGTATAGAATTTAGAGAATAATTCATTAAATAAAAACAAAAAACTAATTTCAACCTATACAATAAAGGGTAACTAATTACATATTATATCTGATCATCACAAATAACAAATAATGTATCACTAAATATATATAGTATTCAAAATATTCGGTATATATATATATCTCATAAATATGTATATAATACTATATATAATACTAAAAAAATTAGGCGTAAAACTATATATATATATTATCAACCTATTTTATAATACAATACATTTATTTCTGAAGTAAATTTTCATTCAAATGAAATAACCAAAAAGTTTAAAATAGATATTATATAAAAGAAAAATTAGACCTCCAAATATTCAATGATTCTCCGTGCCAAAAACTTCACCACTAACTGATTTAAGAGTAGATTCACACCGAGAAGTTGGGTCTTACAGCAATATGACTATATACGCTATATATATAATATAGTATATTTATATATATAATATAATTATTAGTATTATATATTTATATATAGTATATAAAACTTTGGACTAAACTTTATTTAAAAAATAATTATAATTAAATCGTGTTAATTTATACAGTAATTGATGCGTTGGAGGGGATAAACCTTTTCACATTCTCATACTTTTTTACCTATAAAATATATCATTCAAAAACAAATCTATACATAATATAATATACAAACTAAGAGATTAATATTATAATATTATTAATATATATATATATTAATAAATATATAAATATAAATATAATATAAATTAATAATAAGGTAGCTATTAATATAAGCATATATATAGGTATGATCGAACATATCTAATCACCGCTTCTGTCTTCATCTCTTTGGCCCTGTGGTTTATGGTGGAGCGGGTGAGTTGGATGCGAGTGGTGGCGTTCTTGTTATAGTTGTGATGGGTGTTGTATGCGTTATTATGAGTGGATATTTGTGGTGCTGAGACTTTTATATTTGGTATAAGTTGTTGGAGTAGCTTTGCTGTGGTGTGTCGTGCGTGTTCTGCTGGGTGGTGGTCGTAGTCTATTTAATGTCCTTATTGCCCTTACCTATGTGAGTGTAGGGGTTATGTATGTGGAGTGGGGATTGTGTATGTTGTGGTATTGAGTTATGTCGGATAGTCTGAGGTTGTAGGTAGAGATGTGGGTATGTCCTTGTTATCTTCTAGTATAGAGGTATATATATAGTGTGGTGTTGTGTTGGTTATTATTAGGGTGTGTTGTCCGTGTTTATGGAGGGTGTTTTTGTATGGTTAGGGCTGGGTAGTGTGGTGAGTGTGTGCCCGTACTGTTGAGCGAGTGTTTGCTTATTATTTATATATATATATATTATATAATTATGGTTTATATATATTATAATATATGTTATATATAGGATATATATCGAATATATATAAGTAATAAATTATAATATAATATATATATAATAGTTATATGTAATATATAAATATATATATATCTATAAATATATATATATTATATAATATATATAATATATATATATAGTATATATATAATATTTATTATATATATATAAACCAGGAGGGTTATAGCCATTTTGACGACAAAAATGGAAAGATTTTACAAAAAGGGCCCCAGCCCGTGAGAAGATATAAATAAATAAAAAAAATATAAACATATAGCATTGGATGTCTGAATTAGTATATAAATACAATATATATTTATAATATAATTATATATATATAATAATATATATATGATATATTATTATAAGTATATAGTATATAGAATATATAAGGTGGGTGGTATAGTGTGGGTTTTGCTCGTATAGTATATTCATTGGGATTGTGTTTGGATTATTTATAGTTATAATTATTTGTTGTGTGGGGGGTGGGTATAGTATATATGAGGTAATATATTATATAATTAAATATAAGATTTGGATATACTATATTAGGGGGTAATAGTATATGTGGGGTTTACTTGCGGTTTTAGGATATTCATACTATAGGTCTAGAGGTATATCTTAATATTATTATATATAACAAAAATATGTAATATTAAAATACAAGACATAGTCCTATACCTAAATAGGCTATAGTATATATTTACAGATATATAATATATATATATATATATATATATAAATATATTATAATGAGCATATATATATATAGTATTATTATAAATATATAGTATATTATAGATATAATAATATATAATATAATATAGTATTAAATTATATATAATATATAGAATCACCTACCTGACCATCGTTCAAGAAAATAAAACTCAACAACGATACAAAAATAGAAATAACCACAGATTAAGGTAATAACAATTAAAAACATAGCAATGTTTAGCCTAATGTCTAACAAAAGGAAACATTACATCGATCACACATAACAAACATGTACAAGCAAAATCTCGGGTCCTCTTCCTCTCTAAATAGTTCACTAAAAAAAATTTTTTACGTAACTTTATATGTCTTATTTACATCTTTTAATTCATCATCACCAAGAATCCCTTCAAAAAGAAACCAAAAGTTGCCAGATTATAACGAAAATTAGCCAAATTCATTCTCCTGCCAACTTCATAACTTTGAGTCCCGAGGAAGTGGGTTAGCGAATGACCACGAAAGCTTGGTTACTTTATTAAATAATTTAATTATGTGTTAATCAGTGTGTGGTTAATAAATCAGTAAATTCTTTATCT
>JABUQX010081698.1:0-30000 GCA_015478945.1 Trachelipus rathkii
CAATAAATAATTTTTTTTAATATATGATACAATAAAATATATATATAACAAAATATTTTAAACATAGAAAGGTCTGATACGTTATATTAAATGAAAATCACAAAGCAATTATACTATTCACATCATATTTCACGCACACACCTCAGTATATCTATATAAACAACACAAACCTAACATCTATATATAAATACACATACACATACATATCATTCATATCAATATTATTATTAATTAAAATCTTATATAATACATAATATATAAAATACATATCCTTCTGAAAAGGATTATGAAAAAATAAATTAATAAATTGATTACTAGACACATTAATGTTTTGAAATCCTAAGTTATATGTATATCGACTATGGTACCAATTAATACGTAGTATTAGCAGATAACTTGTGCCTTTCCTTGCATTCACATTGTAGATAAAAACATCTGATAATACAGTGAGATGAAGGTCATTATATTATTGGTATTGAAAAAAATGTTCCCAACATGTCACAAAATCTTCATTAAAATCAATTAAACTCATAAAACTTACGAACAAGTCATTCTAAAAAGATGTGCAATAGTGCCCATAATAAGTAGTTTGATACTACTTGTGCGTAGTATGTAAGAATGAAACTTACATATCAATTTATATCTCTATTTTAAAGACTTTAAAAAAAGAAATATGACTTTGTCACTGATCACATATTTGAAGAATCAGCAAAGTAATATTCCCATTAAGCAATGCACGAGAGAGATACCAATGTTAGACCCACATTATCGTCAATATAGAAATACGATAAGTAACATAAAAGAAATGTATTAACCGCAATGTGTGATAACAATTCTAGTAGCATAGAATACCAGTAAAGAACAGAATAATAACAAACTATTAACTGAATATAATCATCTAATATTACATACTACAGATCAGAGCAACTTCACACACCACTGAAACGTTAAAATATCGAGCGTAATCTGCATCAACAGGGTCAACATATATATTAATATTAAATATTAATTTATTCTTAATATTAATATTTAATATTAAAATTATAATAGTTTGACTATAGATGTAAAATAATAGTAAATTACACTATTAATATATTTTATGATTAAATTATATTTAAATATTAATATTAAATAGATTTATAATGCAATAACTCTTTCAAATATAAGATAAAGAATAGATACAATATATTGTATTAATATTACATAAAATATAGTTAAATTATTATACTTATTAAACTCATAGGAAAAATAATATTATATATTAACTGAGTATACACTTGAGACTCAGATGTATAATATCTGAGCACAATTAAATAGTTAATGAGTATCAAATCATTAACAATATTACTAACAGTTAAAACTGATTCACATATAGAAAATATCAACAATGAAATAATACTTAATTCTAAATCATGTCAAGAGAAGCAATTAACTCAATGATTAATCATTTAATATCTAACTGACTTCTAATGAGGGACAATATCTAGTATAACGATTGGTAATAAAATTCATTCTCGAAGTATTTGGGATCTAGTAATAAACCCACTACTATTAATATTAAAAAATTACCAATATAGATGATGAGAGTATGTATTATTAATTAGTTAATTAATGATTACTGCAATCAAATAATAAATTATTATTTATCTTCATATACATAATTTATATTATAAGTATATAATTATTTTGATAGAGTGAGTGCGGGATGTGATGTAATATATTCAAAACCAATGCTATTATCTGATTTATAAAAATAATTATTAAAATGATTATTATTATATTCGATCTATTATATCAATTCAGATTTTCATATATATTTAGAATAAGTATTGCTCAATGATTTGAACCTAGATTATTCATAAAATTAAATAATATCTATATTAAGTATTATTATTAATATAAATATATAATTACATTATTATTATTATATTGATATTGATTAAGTACTGATAAATTATTATTGTTGATGTAATCATAATTGAATTAAATTAATATTCTATTAATCGATCATATGTGATTATATAATATTATATATCACATTATTACTTATTATATTTATTATTATTATTATTATTATTTATTATTATTCATTATTATTATTATTTATTATAATTAATTATTATTATTATCTCATTAGTCTAGCGTGAAACATTTATAATATAAATTATTATTACATTTATATTGGACTGCTGATTTATAGAATTATGTATAGTGACTTAAGTGTGCAAAGAGAGTCAAAGGAGTGTGCTGACTGTTACGCTATAAGATTTAATATATATATTATTATTATTATATTATTCGATTTATTCATCTATTATATTTAGAGAGTATTATCTATTATACGTAGAGTATGGATTATAATATATTTACAACTCTAATATTCACTTGTCTGCATAATATAATCATAGTAACAAGGAGCTACATTTAGCTAAGCTATTCACACTAGACATAAATGAAAGAAAATATTAATAGGAATGTTAATCAAAAAGAATTATCTACTAAAAATTATTTAAAAGACCTGGATACTCTATCATAGTATGTCTAACTTATAATAAATTAATCACAGTAAACTATGATTATAGGAGTGCCTTACTTACTTTTTTGCAAACACTTGTCTCACAACTTATATAAATATGTCATGTATATATAATCTATAAATATATAATTGCACACTTGTAATTTATTGCTATCATTACATGGAAAACGACATGATTAAAAATGATATATAACTAGACAGGTTTTACTAATTTTTATAAATTATTATTATATTAAACGTATATGGATTATATAAATACTATTTAATTATTGGATATTATATAATGACATATAATAATAAAAATAATATTGTTAATATATTTTTATATATTTATTATAATACATTTAACAAAATATTAATAACTTTTAGAATGATTATTAATATTAATATGATTTTAATATATTAATAATAAATTATTATTTGTATACTTTATTTACTGTATACTAGGTAATAATATAAATTTGTACTATAATATTATTTATTTTATATAATTATACACTTAAGAATAATATAAACCGCAATGTATTTTATTAAACTATATTTGATAAACTTAATGTCGAACTATATGGCAACTGTCCCTGTAGTGTAAAAATATATAATTCGTAGACAAATGATTTGTTATATAAGACTAAAGCTAAGTATAATCTCTACTCTATTGTAACTGTAATATCTTTTACACCCTTTCATAGAATAATATTAAAAAATGCCAAACCTATTAAAGTAACTATGAATTTTTTCCTCTAGCTAAAATTTATTAAACGTAATTTAGCTTAATATATTTAATAAACTCATAAAAAACTAATTAAATTAGTATTTACTATATTCAAATAGAATAAATAACTTAGTATTGACTAGTAAACACTTTTGTAATTAGTGGTTTATTAATATTATCTAACTTTTTAAAAAATTATATAAATATTTCAATTACAATTTTGAAATATAACCACAATTTTGAAGACCATAATTTTATTTTACTTTATTTGATAGTTCATATAGTTATTACAGTATGTTCTCATATTTTAAAATTTAATTATTTCTAATATTTTTATCCAATAATTTTATTTTCATATAATTATCATTCAGTAACTTTTAAAAATATATTATTTATATCACAGCAATGATCTGTAACATTAATTATAATATGTTTAATTATAATTATTTATTTGAATTTCTACCATCAAAAAAATCGTGCTATCTCTTTAACTATCTTATCTTTGTGTGTTATGATTTTACACTATGAATAAATATATATATTTAAGTATAAGTTAGTAATATATATTATATAATATAATAATATATTATATATTAGTATAATATGAATCTTTCCAACTACTATCACGAGTGAATAAGAAATTTAGAATAATAAGAATTTTACATTAAAATATCATTATTCTATATTAGCCTTTATATACAATAAGCAAAGTCACCAATGATATGTTAAGCCAAATGTATAATATTACTGAGCGTAGCACTTCACATTCTTGCATAATGAGTGACTTTCAGGTAATATATAAATATAGATTTTATAGTATACACTATATTGATAATATTAATATAATATCATTTTTAATAAACTTCATATTGAAATATATAAAAGTAAATTTTCTAATAAATACAATGACTAATTGTAATAATATTAATATTATTATCAATACAATATTAAATAACATTCGATTAATATTGATATATACTGCATGATTTCCTTCTGTTAATGAATCATTAATGATTCATTAAAATAATATAATTATATTTACACTATTATTATTAATTAATTAATATGAAAAATTTTATAAAATGATTTAATATATTAACTATATATTTATATGAATATTATTATTAATGATTATATATTAACTCACTAATTTCAAATACAATACATAATTAATATTCAAGAGTCTACATATTATATTTATTATTTTAGTAATTTGATTAATAATTGAGTGTTAAACAAAACATTAATATAATCTTAATCAAGAAATTACTATTTGTTAAACATAAAATATAATTGCTTTTAATTAAAATATAATAAAATAATTAATATTTGAAGTTATTAATAAATTCACAAAATTATATTAATGCAAAATAAAACTATATGCAGATACTGATGCTCATTTTGAGAGTATCACACAAAATAATATTAATAATTATATATTGCATTAATAATAAATAATATTCGAAGTGTTATGAGTATATTATATTTAATTAGAAGATAATACTGAGATTCATAGATTCTCAATTAGTTAGATAAAAAGTCTCTAAAAGCATCACTAATCTATCGTCAATTATTATGAATCATTACCATTTTAGATCACAATTTACATTTAATCTAAATATCAAATTCAAATCAAAATAATATATTTTTTTTGTACTTATTTTATATATTTCAAAATATATCAATATTAGAATATTAATTATTTAATATCTATGGAGAACCTTTAACAAAATCGAATGTGAAAGCATATACACTTACTACATACATAGACTAATGTTGGGTTTGCAGGATCTGACTAACTGTGAATACTCCATCCAGCAAATAAAACATACAAATAGACATTATCACTATAAGTCTAGTTCCTTCATTTATTAAAATTCTTTAGGCTTAGTCATTTAACTCTTGTGATCAATATACAACTTAGACAATGCAGAAAATATCGTCATAACTGTCAAGTACTCCTCGTTGTGGGCCTTAATGACTTTCCACTAGTCTTTGAAAAGACTTTGAACTTTTGACAATGGATTTAAAGAAATGACAACATACACTGCCATATGTTAGAAGCTGAAAGAAATCATGATATTTTGACAATTCAAAAAATTCCACATTTGCTGTCATGGCTACTATGAATCTCTCATATTTATTATTCTTTGACATGGGATATATATATATATATATATATAATATATAATATTATTAATATATATAATAATATATAAATATATATATATATATATAATAATAATTAAATAATAATTATAATTATATATATATTAAATTAAAAAAATATAAAATTTATATATTAATAATAATAAATATATATAGATAATATATATATACTGATATATATTATTATATATAATATATATTATATATATATCAATATATCTATATATCATATTATCTAATTTTTAAACATTTCTGCATACCCTTATATTTGTCCAAAGACATATTTGCAGTATTTATTCGTATGTCCCTCGACACTAGCTAAAATATATTCACATCATTGTAAGTACATTGCACCATCTTAGCCAACTTCCAGTAGCCCATCTCTGAAGGTTAGAAACGTTCAGTAGGACCATTATTCCTGTGGCCGACATACCCTACAAAAAGTGACTTATCTACATGGAAGGTCGGAGTGGAATCTACAGCTGAACGAGTATTCTGCTGTTTATAATCATTCCAAATGAGTCTACTTTATTGCCATCATTTGGATAAATCATCACATATTGCTAAGAAAGATGATGTAACACATATCCCTATATTCAATTCTTTTATAGATTGCTAGAAATGGATCAAATATGCAACAAGTTTTCTTTTTAATCATGTCGTATCTAAATTTTTGGGCACCCTCTTATACCTCGGGGCCCTAAGCTATACTTTTTTAGCTATAGATAATTCGCCTCATTAACTTGTTAAGTATAAGGTGACAATATTTTTTAACTTATAGCGTTTGAGTAAAATTTAATCGTGTTTTGTGCAGTTCTCGACTCAAATTTGTCAATTTCATATTTTCAAGGTACGCGGTGCAAATTTCGGATGCAAATGTCAAGAAGAAAAATCAAATATATTAATTTATCATTGTTGCCCGTCTGACAAATGCTAGTACAGGAGTCTCTCTCATCCTACTCTCTCATCGTCTTCATCTCTCCTCCTCTCCTTTCCTCTTCTCCTGTTCTCTCTCTCTCTCTCTCTCTCTTCTTCTCTCTCTCTCTCCTCTTCTCGCCATTTTCTCTTTCTCCGTCTCTCTCCTCTCTCTCTCTTCTCTCTCTCCTTCCTCTTCTCTCAATATATATATTATAATATTAAATAATATATATATATAATATACTATAATATTAATTATATTATTATATATATATAATATATAATATATATAATATATATATTATATATAGTATTGAGTGTGTACCAACCCACCAGGCCCACAAAGAAGTCCCACATAGATGAAATCTAATCTAATGATGTTCTAGCTAATGCTGATAATAGATGTGTAAGAAAGAAATTTGGTACCAACAGAAAATATTCAGTTTCCAGAAGTAAGGAAATATAAGATTACTTGTTGAAAGTGGAACATTCGGACAAAACTGGTAAACCTTATAAGTTTATGACCATAGGTAGAACATGGTGTCGGAGATGGAGTCAATTTGAAGAAACGACATGGAAAGTGTGTAACAGATTGGGTTGTGGGACGGCAAAATTTGCAGGCTGGGTGGGAGGATCTCTTGAATTAATAGATGCGTGATATTGGTGCATAGGGAAGTGGTCGTGCGGAAGGCTCGTTCTCCTAGCAGAGCAATGTTTGTTCCGGTAGATCATCTTGCAACTCATGGTTCGTTTGGCTTATATTCTATTGTCGAGCGTCACCTACTGGCACTGTTGTGGCAGATAAAGTACGTGGTTGGAAACTTTGATTGGGAGGGAAAATATAATCAGTTTATGAATTACGATCCTACCAAATGTCATTCATGATGATCGTGTGAAGGCAGCTACGGAATAGGGAGGAGGCCTTTCTGACCTCACTGTCAACGATTTTGTTATCAGTCACCCTTACTTGAAGTGGGTCCAACAGAGTGCAAATTTTTTCTATCGAAGTGACAGCCGGAGAAATTTTGTATACGATCACCGTTTTAGAGGAGGACATAGGGCCTGAAGACCTGAGTCGAATCCAAAAAATGACAAGGACGTCGCTGGTTAAAGCCGGAAAAAATTTAAAGGTAAGTTCAATTATAATCCATTTAATTCTAAGTATATATATTGAAGCACGAGGGCAGGGTAATGGAGAGTTTGGTGAGAAGTAGTAGACAGCTCCCCACATCACCTCTGTTTAGAAGCCTCATAAACATGGACCTGAATCTCCCAGTAATTCTGAATGGTCAGACGGAAGACTTTAACAAGGAGGCGTACTGGTGTCACGGGGATTGGTAGTTTCATGTGCTATGTCATTCCATGAATTATTTTAGATATCATCGTGAGTTACAGAATGGGTAACAGATAGGTAGTTCGGCGCTGGAAGGCGGCAATTTTTTCGATCACATATTCTGACATATAATGCGGATTGCTGTGAGAAGTGAATCGCATTGGAGTTACCCCATGTAAATGTTCTCATTGCTAGTTGAGTTGAACGTTTAAGAGATGACAACGGTTACTGCAATATAATGCAGTTCAACCAATAAGTGTAAAATTGACTGAACTTGGATCTGCAAGAGTCATTGAATTCCTGGGGAAACAGTAATATACTGCTAAGGCATTGCCCTGGATACATCCATTTAAAGATGTCATGTAGAAGACAGCACCTACCGGATGGATCTGTCTTACAGAAGGCATTGTTTAAAGAGAGGAAGCTGCTCCGGATCAAAAGACATAATCAGCAAGCTTCAGAGGAATGTTGTGGTTGTAGACACTTGGTTTGATATGGAACACAACTATATCGTCTCAGACATAGAAATGCAGAGAGGTCTGCTCTAAGTGCATTATTACAGCAGAGGCCGATCTTTCTGCTTATAGAAGTCCGTACGTTTTACGATAATTAGGAATACATTGGTTGAACCTTGCTTCTTTTCCCTAAAACATCCGTTTAGAGTATACAATGTCGGGAAGACCTGGGAGTAAAGACATAGAAAGGGCTCTTATGTTGGTGGTCGACTCATCGGAGGTAAGGGAAGAGTTCTCACAGAAATGCTCTCCAAGTTGTAGCAGGCTAGCAAACTAGTTTTGTTGCTGTTGGTTGAAATGTGAAACTAGTTTTCGCGTAATGTTTGACGGAATTTGGTCGAGATTGGATCGAGCCTTCCGGGACTATTATTAATAGTCGTATAATAAACAATGCTCGCGCAGTTCGAGTTAGCAAAGTCAACTGGAATAAGTGGTTGGATTCTACTATAGGGGCTGTTCGGTGGTGAGACGCGAGGTGGGACTCTACAATTGTACATATAATTATTTTCGCTTGTAGGATAATTTGTCTTGACTGGTGTATGGCAGTAATGGTACCTTCTTCAATTTTTGAATGTACTTAACTTCAAAACTTCTGTCCAAACGGGAAACGCTTTTTTTTTTTTGCAGGAATGTAATTTCCGGTAGGCCCGGTAGATTCACGGTCGGTCCTCTACAGTGATGTTCGGGAAAAAACACTGCACTTAAGCATGTCTGAGTCGATAAACCCGAAGGGCTCTACATTTAACTCCATTTACTTGCAGTGGAAAATGGTATAAATTATCGGCAAGCGAGATTTGGTTCAAAAGATCTCGAGTCAGGAAACTCTATATATTTGCAACAGGAAAATCTTCTGTGAGATGCTTAGAAATGCAAGCAACATCTTCGGTTTTCTGCACGGATCCAGATAGGCTTTGATAATGCTCTCGTTTCTGCCGTACAATAAATAGTGCTTTGATGTGTTTCTAATTTAGTCAAATACAATAAGAGGATACTCAATAATTTAAGATGCTCAAAGAGGAGCTTGATATCGATAGCACTGAACGAAAATTATCCTTTTCCATTAACTGACAAGGGGCCTTCAATCTAAAGTTATTAAAGTGCATTCGTTAAGCAAATTAATATGAGTGGGGTAAATTGCGTTGAACGTGTTGGATCGAATAAGTAATAATCGGGAATGATGTAAGCTAGCATCCGGGGGGGGATGAGTTGACAAACTAGAACGACTGGGATGGAGGCACCTTTGGGGTGCCTCAACATTTGGGGGGCACTTGTGGATATTCGAGGCTGCCAATGCCAGGATCGCTGATATGCAGTGCTTCCGGTAAAATGGAGGAATCGTGCGCTTAGTGGTCAAAAACAACAAAAGAATAGGCTCTTAATCAAAGCATGTCACGGGGTTAGATCATCATTCCGAGGCGAATGATAATTAATTTCATAATAAACATTCAATTAAATTGCTCTCCAATGTTGTCGACTCATGAGCTGAACGGGGACCGGTAAGTCGGCGGGAGTTTCATAAGGTTTCAAAGGATCAAGGAAAAGACCCAAACTGGCCAGATCGTGTGCACAAAAATCACGAACGAGTGAGCGCTGACACGCCCTTCACGAAATGATCCGATGCTCCTCCCATAGAAAGGTGACACGCGTTCATTCTATACCTCCTCTGGATTAAAAAGAAAGAAGAAATTTAGGGAAAGAAGATAAAGTAACAGAAACTAATCGAAAACAAGATAGGAATAAGACTAAAAGATCAATAGTGACATAGTCACAGACTAGAATGCCTTATGGATGATCATAACACCCATACTATTGTTTCTCACTATGTTGCGGTCTTAAGTTGGAACACAACACCATAAAAAAAATCCCCTGCGAAGCATCTATAATATATTAAGTAATATAATAAGTATATATATAATATATAATATATATATAATATATATATATATAATATATATTAATAATTATATATATATATATATATAAATATAAACATAACATAAATTTCCCTGCGACACTATAATATATATATATATATATATATAATATATATATATAAGTGAATATAATAATATATATATATAATTATATAATATAACTATATATTAATTTTATATAATATATATAATAGTTATTTATATATATATATATATATATATATATATAATAATAATAATAGATATATATATTAATAATATATTAATATATATATAGTAGAAATTCAAGCAATAAAACGTAATATAGTTAATTTAGGAGGCCCTAATTAATGAAAACTGGCAAATATAATCAAATTCTTAATAAATTACAATAAAAAATAGTCCTTCTGATATAAGCGGTAGCTTTCCGAATCCTTATGAATGACTGGATCCCTTTCAACCTGCTGGAAAAGAGATCATATTCAGTAAGGATGAAAGCTAAGTCTAAAATCCAAAACTATTTTATATGAATATAGAAGCAACTGACTATTGCATTTCCATTATTCAGTCTCCTAACTTGATATATATATATACATATTAATATATATATATACATATAAATATTATAATATTCATAATATATAATATATTATATATAATTATATATATATAATATATAATATATATAATATATATTGTAATATGTCACTCGGGGGGGGCTAAACCCCTTGCATGATGTCAGCTATCAAACTGCCATACGACATGGCCACGCCTGGTCAGCGTGATCAAACACACATCTCCAAAACGAAAAGGATACTTTTCCGAGTAAACCGCCCGGAGGTGAGAATCCATTCTCCTCTAATGCATCTATTGGTTCCCTCATCCAAGTATTCGATGGTGACGGTTTGGATTGACTTGAAGATCGCCTTACATACCTCCTCATATTAACATCTCAAAACATTACCGCTTGCCGATCGCTGAACTACGCACCTTCGCCTAAGAGTGGGGTGCGGCAGAAAGACTGGGGACTCTCTAATTTATGCCGCGAGGGCTAAATGGATTATGGCTGTGTCAATCTATGGCAAACCTTCCAAATGTATCTTCGCTTTCTTGACCTGTGCGTTCAAACAATTATCTGTGTATGTAATAGGATGCATTGTTACGATCAGCGCTAAGAGGATAGTCGAAATTGACTAGGGAAATAGATCCCCTTGTCCTGCAAAGAAAGCTTAGTCTCTTTATCCTCGTATCATTCCTGCTTCTTTCAAGCTGTCTTCCCTAATAAGAATTCCTCCACATCTTGGCAATTGGTCGCGGTGGTTTGACTGTCTATTTAAATTTCCTTGGTTCTTTCAATCGGTTTGCGCTAAATTCGGGACACTTAATGCGAAATGGATCTCCTCCCCAACTGTTTGTTGGATTCATACCTTCACCAATGCTTACACATCCGCACGTTGAAGGGTTCCTTTATTTCATAAAAGATCACAATGGCCTCAACACCTGTTCTACCACTGAGATCATAACGAGAGCGGAGTGGTAATCGTCGTCTTCCAATTCCAGTTTTCCACTCCGCTACTATACTCCATGAATTCTCAGACGAGCTTATATAGTAGGTTTTATTTGGTTAGAATTACAAACTAATCCACCCGAAGCGTTTACAATCTCTCAACTCTGAGGCGCTCCTGGTCTCTGCTCGATCGTCAGACAAGAATATTCTTTTGTTTCCATCGTCCAAAATTCACTCGCTTCGCTTGTAAAAGTATTCCGGCCAGAGTGATTCGCGCGTTTAACGATTGACATACCAGTCAACGCATGCTTCCCACGGTATAGATAAACCCCCATCCTTTCGTTTTTGCTCTGTGTATCTCTTACTACGACCATGATATTTGGTGCTGACGTATCAATCTCAGCTATCCACTCCAGTCTATCCTGCCTATACTTCCACTTTCCGATCTAATGCCTCATGATTTTATACGATTCCCCATTTTTCGAAGAACACATTTTTGCGTTCCTTCATGAGCTGAAAATATTTACGAATATAAACTCTGAAAGTTATTTTCCTCGGTTTGTGCTAGTGAACCTCTGATTTTAGTTTCTGACACGGTCAAACGACTTTTTGCGGGGTGGGCAGTATATATATATATCAATAATAATATCTATAATATATTATATATATATATATATAATTATAGTAAATATATATATAATAATATATATATAAATAATAATATATATATATAAATAGTATATATATAATATAATATATTACATAGTTTTGTGTATTTTTGAGGGGTGTGGTGAACTATATCTGTTCCTTGGAATACTCAATTAAAAAAGAAAGATAGAAGACAACCGCAAACTTAAATACATTTAGTCGTTTACTTCGACTCGGACTAGCAGGTTCACAAACCTTTTCGTGTCCAACCAACTTCAATTAACTACACCCCTCCCAGTCACATTAATGATGTTTCAGAATTTAATACCAACCAAATATAATTATACTCAATGAAATTTGGCAAAGAAAGCTTCAATTTGCGTATGGATTTGTAGGCTAACCTCATCCACTCCAATTTATCCTGTTTCTGCCTTGTTTCTATATGAGATGAACAGAATTAGTAGGCAAATGAAGTAAAACGGGGAAAGGAATGCTTTGTTACATTTTGGATATGACTGACATCCCCAGAACTAGTCATATTTCTATATACCAAATTTGCAGATCAAGAGATATAATCCTGTACTCAGGAAAGCTCGTAACACCAAAGAAGTTTAAGAATAGATGAACCAATTCATGTGTTTCTCAGTAAGCTCAGAAGTACGGCTAAAATTACTTTTTCAAATGGATTCCAATATCCAGTAATCTCTTCCTTTGATATCTCATCCCTTCACCTCGATTTCCTCTACAAGATTTCCTTTCCGACACAATTTGCAGTTGATGTAAATGTCTGAAAGAAATATTTGAATTAAGATACTGTATTTTCCATTTCGAAAGTTCGATTCAGCCTATTAGCTGACCAAAATTCTGCTAAAGAAAGCATTATTTTCTTCCAATTCATTCATTAGGTACACAGGTATATTTCCTGGCCCAGGCAAACTGATTTCACTCATCTAAAAGACAATTTATATTCATCTCAAACATACCAGCGTACATATGAGAAAAAAACCAAGATCAGAATCATTCTTACAGGGTATTAAATAGACGGTGTGAGTACCAAATTTGAGAATTCAGTTTGGATCAGAGTATCAAGTAATCGCGACGCCCCCTTGGAAAACCCTTCACGACCCACCTGGGGGTTCGACAAACTCATATTCAGGACAAACACATTTTCACAAACTAAAACATATTTATAATAAATAATAATAATAATAATAAAATAATAATAAATATTATAAAAGAATAATAATAATAAATAATAATGAACATAAAATAATACAAAAATTATAAATAAAAGATAATATATAAGAAAATAATAATTCAAAAATAATAATAAAATATAAATAGTTATAATGAATGTTATTTGAATAAAAATAATATAAATAATAGAGAATAATTGAATTAATACAAAAATACAATAACAATAAAAAAATAATAAAAGTAAAAAGATTAAAATTTAATAGATACTAATGATATGTTTGATTTTAGTTATACAAAAAAAAAATATGGGCAAGATAGATTTAGAAAGACATTGAGAGAAAACAACTTAAGATTATAAAGTTAGATTAGTTGAGTTAGTTACTTGCATTTATTAAATTAATAGGTAGCTAAATAAAAATTAAACATCCAGTAAATTGTTTGAATAAGAGTCGGAGTTTAGAGATGGCTATAATTGTTTAATGTACAATGATTCTAAAATGTCTTTATCTAATTCATTGGTTATGGTAGCTATATGAAAGTTGTTCATTAGTATTGGACTGTGGCAATTCATGGAACCGTTTTATTGGTTCACCCTGGGTCCATTACTATTTTGATTTTGAAAAGGAATAGGCCAAACAGGAGACTGCAGATACTAGGGAGATGACGTAGGAAAAACTGACATTGGATCTTAAACGTATCATTAGTTGTGGCTGAAGAACAAGATGATTGTCTTTATTGCCTAAAAAAAACTCCAATTATTCATCCACGTATTTAAAGCTAGTTTTTACAAAATTTTAGCATCTGCAAAATCTTGCAATTCAAGCTTTACCGAACTTTGAATTCTCGGATGCTGTGAGGAACTTTCAAACTTTCTTTGCATCTCTCCAACTATATGATCTGTAAATATATGATACGTTTCCCTTACGTAAATGGACGATATCCCTTAAACATAGTTTATGTAGGATATGTCGTTCTCACATATATGAAATGGTCTCACATAGTTCTAACATTGCAGGAACACAAAGAAAAATAATCTCAACATCAATTCACTTTCTTACTTCTATATAACTTTTTTTTTTTAGGCCAAAATGTTACATCACTCTCCACATACTAAAACTTTCTTACAATGAGCACTACTCTTAAGAATCAATTCGTCTCACTTTTCCTGCTTTAATGAGAACTCGAGATTCGTCTAAATCTATTTTGATCTTTTTTCGACTCTTTGACTCTACGTTTCCAGATTTGGCAACTGTACTCTTAAGGATAAGCAACACGTGTCGTTCATAACATTTTTCTCTCCCTTCTTTCATTTTTCCTCCTTTCTTGTACACACTTAGAATTTTTCGGGGCATGTTTAGCATTATTTGAGTTCATTTGCTTCCTCTTCTGCAAGTTCTTTATATTTAGATCACCTGACCCTCCACTGAGCTATATTACATAATTAAATAATTATATATATAATTATATATAATATGATACATATAATATATATAATATATATATAGATATATATATATATAATTAATATATTATAATATATATAATATATATATATATACTAAATATAAATATATACTATATTATAATATATATAATATATATATATATATATAATATAATATATATATATATATATATATTATAATATATAATATAGTAATACTATATTATATTATACTATAATACTATATAAAATAATTTTAATATATATAATATAATATATAATATATATATAATGTAATATATATTATTATACTATATATATATATTATATATAGTAAATATATATATATCTATATAATAAGAATATAATTATATATATATCTATTAAATATATATATATATTATTATACGTATATACATATATATATTATATATAGTATATATATAAATAGTATATATTATATACCTATTATATAATATTATAATAATATATATTATATATTATATATATATATTAAAATAAATTTAGAATAATTTTTAAATTTAAAACATATATAAATATAAGAATATGTTATATATAAAAAATATAAATATATAATATGATAATAATATAGATACTTATATAAATATAATTATTATATAATATATATTATATATATATTATTAGATTATATAATATATATATATAATATATAATATATTATATTAATAGATATAAATATAGTAATATATATATAATATATATAAATATAGAATATATTTTTATAAAACAAATATACTACAAATATAAAAATATCTATAATATTATAAATTAAATAATATAAATAAATATATAACTATATATATATATATATATATATAACTAATAATATATATATATTATATTATTATATATTATAATAGTATATACTATATATATATATATAATATTATATATATATATTTATGATATTATATATATACTTATATATATATATAAAATATATATATAATATTATACCGTTATATGATTAAATAATATAATATATATATATATAATTTTATAATATATTATATATATAATAATATATAATTATAGTATAATATATATATAATATTATATATTATATACTTATTGTTGTTGTTTGTGGTTGTGCTGTGTGTTTAAGATGCGCGCGTGTGTATGTTAAGGCTCAAGAGACATTGATATTACATATAAATAAATATTAATAAATAGGTTCACAAAAATAATATAAAAGACTGGCCGGAAATTCCAGATGCATTTATTAAATAACATGTATATTATATGTAATAACATATATATTAAATAAAGTATATATATATAAATTATATATAATTATAATATTATATTACTTAATCTTATATATATATATATATATAATAATATGATATATATATATATATATATATAATGTATATATATAAGTATATATTATAGTATATATAATATATAATATATATATATATATATATTATAATATAATAATATAAATATATTAATATATATATAATATAATATATATATACGTAGGATCAATATAGTCAATTTTAGCTTAAGACGCTCAAAGAAATTATACATAATTGAAGCATTAAATATAATAACTTGCTATTACACAAATAAGAATATAAATCCAAAATATTAAGTAAATAGTAAATTACAATAAATCAAAGCATTATGAGGTCACTGGAAAGTCTAAACAGTTAAAGAGATTAAATCTCCTCTTAATATGTGTAATCCTAAAAATTTATATTTAGGCTCAATCAATATATATCTATATATATTATATAAGATATATAAATATATATATATTATATATTATAATTATAGATATTATATATAATATATATATATATTATATATAATATTATATAATATTATATATATATATATAATAAATATAACATCATTAAAGAAAGACTATTAAATGTCTTTGGGAGCAAATTATATTCAATTTAATGATGCTGTATCACAAGGAAGCAATTACGTTAAATTGGAGAAGCTTATCTGGTTACGAATAGTAATAGTAAAATTCTAGTCTCTTCTTAATATAAACATCAACACTCCTGTAATTACACTTATCTTCACCTGCAATTACAAAAGTTTATTTACCTTTTATTCATTTTATTTAGCAATAATCTGTTTAATTTATTATTTTTGCATTTTTATTTAGTTTTTCACTGATACTTTTTATCCTTAAAATTACTTTCGTATATCCCATTATAATCATATACATAATCAAATCACGCTAATTATTATCTAGTTAAATGAGTAATAGTATTATATTCACAATACTTCAAAATTCATTAGTTTGTTATATGAGTGGATATATTTTATATTATTTTTATAATTATAATCTGATTAAGCTATATTGAATTTTTGACCTCACATAAATAAATTTTAAACCGAGTTACTAAATTACTTTTTTTCTACCCTTAATTTAGTAAAATACCTATTCGTGGCAGTGAAAATTTGGCGATCACCACTATTAGTATGGAATATTAAAAAAATAATCAATGAAATTTTGATGCTTCTTTCTGCCTCTAAATTTTTTACGAAGATGAATTATAGTATACTCATCGAAATTAATAATTAAATATTAATGTGAATTTATAATTTTTTTCAGATCAATGACAGGACATGCATGAACACAATATGAATAATACTAATTAGGTCTTATGTATACTGAGAGGAAAAATATGATTAATGAAAAGAACATTCATGATGAACACTGAGAACCAATTCAGCGAAAGTAAGAATATAAAGATCGCATTTTACTTGTAGTGAGAGAGTGTGAAAAATTACTAAATTACTATTTTGAAGATTAAAGTCCTTTTTCAAGACTCTCTCTTAAATACAGTAACATACAACGTTTACCTAATCAATCGCTATAATTTGATTGAACATATTATAATGAAAAAACGTTTTAGGAGAGTTGATAGAAAGTTTTAGAGTTTAAAAATTATTTTTCACTATATTATATGAGTATAAACTCTGGGCAAAAGAATAAGATTTAATTATATAATAAAAGATATATTATATATTTTAAAATATATAAACTTACACGAAAAAATAAAATATTTAAAAAAAAATACAAATTTTTAATTACAAATATCTTTCATATGATACTAAAATTTACATATAAAATTAAACTTGAATATAAGGAAATAAATTTATCTATCAAAACTCAAATTGTATCCTGTATATAATCTAAAATTATAATTATTAATAAATAATTGATGATTGATTTTCCTAAGCAAAATATAGCATCAAAAATATTAATTAAACCTATATAATTATCTATTTATTAAATATATAAATAAAAAATAAAAAATTATAAATAATAAATTATTAAAATTGTAAAGGATTAATTCTTACATTACCAACGGTAGTCTAATTAGAATGGGATAAATCTAACTAATAGGTAATCCTTAATTAATATGTTATTAAAATAATATCCTTATAATATTGCTTTTTTATTAGATAAAAAATTGATCTTTACTATCTTCTACTTCTCAATATTAACTCTTTCATATTAAATATAATATTATATGAAATACTAAATTCTTAATTAAATTAATATATTTATAATATTTAATTATAATTATATATATTATATATAATTACAATCTAATTATATTATAAATATATAATAGATATTATATAGTTATATTATATTATATATTATTAATATGATATTATAATTATAATATATATTTAATATATAATATATATTTATATATAATAATATGTATATATATTATATATATATTAAATATTATTAATAATCATCATATATATATTATATTGATAAAAACAATGTAAAACTAAGAAAATCAATAGCAAAAGATGTAAAAAATAACTGGAAAAAAAAAAATAAATATAATTAAATACAAAGGGACGATAATATAACATGTTTATTAAAGATATCTTGATTAAAAAATATATTTGAACAATGACCATTAACTATTTATGGAAAATAAAATATTATATACATGATGAAAATTATGTTAAATGTCAAATGACACATTGTATAACAGAAACTTAAATATATTCATAAAGTATATTAGGGAATTTGCGATAAAAATGCTATCCATCATACATTATTTACATTAACTCCAAATTATTAGTGTGTTATCTAATATCAATATATATGTTATAGAATTTAATATAATATAGAATACAAATATATTAATATAAAAGTAATAAAACAAATAAATATTACATAATAACAAATAAAGTTAAGAAAGAATAACTGAGCTATAAAACTGTAAAAACACAAAATTTGTAACGCAGTCGGTTTAATTAATAAAATTAAGTTAACAAATTATAACTTCTATAATTTTCAGGATGTAATTGTTATACGCTGGTGCGTACTCAGTAATCTGATATTTACATTAATGTCTTCTCATACTGAAAGACGGAATCATGATAAAAATAGACATGCGGAATCGTCAAACATTCAGAATTCGCAGATAGAATTATAAATTAAACTACAAGGTAATTTTAAAATATCAAAATAATTATTTATACACAAATTTATTATCCACCTACACAGTAGGAAACCTAGATACATCAAAGCTAGACAAAGAAAAGGACTTCTAATAATCGAAAATCCATGCACACGAGTTTATTCAATGAATAGAGTGAAATTAATATTAATTTAGTTGATAAAGTCAAAAAATATTTAATAGATGATTAAAACATAAAATTTGATAGTCCTTTTTATATTAATAGAGAAAAGGAACACACAATATAGCATATAGAACTCCCACCTGCAGAAAGTTATGGCTTATTTGTGTAGATGAATGTACTATTCTCAACTCACAAAAAAAGATATTGAATTTAACTCAATATTATATTACCCTATTCACTAGAAATAAATTTATTACCAATGTGAGTAATCAACTAATGAGAGTGCAGCTCAAAAAATAGAGATTACATTTAAATACTATCCTATATGCCATACTTCACACCATAAAATATAAATTTATTTCTATATAAAAATAAAATTTGTATAGAAAAGTAGCCTACTTCAATACAGGAAATTGATGTAAAATATTTCTTTTGATAATAAGAACCATAATAAATTTACTAATATAGAGAGCTAAATAAGTCAAACGACTCAATTATTCTTATACGCCTCGTCTGCTTTCCAGAGTTGAAAAAATTACTGTGTATCCCCTTGCGATTTTTCCAGGTTCTCATTCTGAATTAAATCATTGCTATGATTTGAAATTACGAATAATATTCGAATTCTCCTAACATAACCGTTTGGATCCCGAGATACATAATAACATAACTGGAACTGATTTACAGGATACACAAGTTTTCTTGTTATTCATAAACTTCAAATTATTAAAAGATGCCTTATAATAATATTAAATATAAAGAATGTAGAATTTGTTACACATCATTCATGTCAATTTAGGTGTATGAACAAAGATAACAAAGACTTGGACCACATTTCAAACCACTTACAATTCATGGATGTTAATACTAGGGTTGAATATCACATATGATTCTAAAAGAATTGAATTTTGAAACACTGAAATGCACTTTTATTGAAACAACCATTATCTTTGCACTGTTAATAAATTGCAATACTTTGAAAAAATTCTAAGAGTTTTGCAACCATTTCATGGTTAGGAACTATAACAAAACTCATTATCATCAAATTTACTATAGTTAGTCCCAGATATCTCTCAACTCGAGAGGACAATGAATATTTATCCTTAAGTAACTATAATTAGATATAAAAAAAAGAAAGATAGCACATTTGGTCATGCAACGAAATATGTTCCGTTAAATGGTTATTAAATTGGTTTCGAAGGATTTTATTTCTAACATTTATGAACACAACTACTAAGGATTTGAACACAGAAGCATAGAAATTCGTAAAGGAACACGTAATAAGATTCAAGGATGAATTGAAGTAGTCTAATACTATTTCAATTTGATTCAAAAGTTATTAATTAATTTGTATGGGAATTAATTATCAAACAATACTGCTCTAAAATTAAAGGAACATTATCTTTTATATTTGATATTGTTAGAGAACAATTAAGGAAAAAAAATTATTAATTGATACCAAGTAATTAATAGTTAAATACATCCTTGATTCAAACTGTTAAATGATTAACATGCTTGAGTAGAAAGATACAAGTAATACAGTTCACATGAAACAACATGAAGCAAGTTATTTTAAGTCACAAGGTATAAGGACTAAAGTAAGTTAGTTACATTAATTTAATAAGCATCAGGAATAAGTATACAATGAATAAAGGAATTGGAACGTAATACAAAGAACTCAGCACATGAAAACATTTAAGAAATATCACAGACAGGTACAATAGTTAACATTGTGCAAAACATTCAAAGAGCAATAGAAATAAGAAAAGAATTCGTATGAAACAAAGCAAAAGGAGGAATGATATATGACATTAATTAAGTAATTATTCAAAAATGAAATGAAAGGTCGCCAAGTATGTTCTTCTTAGATTTCAGTGGAGATGTTTGTGAAGCATGTTTTATTCATTAAAATTGAGAAAATATTCTCAACCCAAAAGTAATAGTTTATAAAACTAAATACATTCAAGCGGCATAGTTAATTACAGGAATAGGCTATGTAAACAGTAATTAAAAGAAAAACAATCAAAGCATTTTAATTGTAAGAAAGTAATTAACATAAACTTAAGAAAGAACATGACTAATTAATACACAATTACTTAAAATTAAAGCACACATATATGTAGGACAATTTTATTACAATGCTACATATATTAACGAGTTACTTATAACTAGCTTGTTTCATATTTTTCGATTTTTCATTTTTCAGAACTTTTCTATTTTTATTTTATTTTCTTCATTTTGTAAAAAGATAGGTATAGTACCCAATTACATATATGTATAAGAATATAAAAACATATAAAAGTGTAAGAATATAAAAACAATTAAAAGTTTAGGAATATAACACTTAAAGAATATGTACTTATGTGTAACTTACATACTAAAGGATCGAAATCACGTGCGCATAACACACGAAAGTTCGACTTACTTACTTACTATAAATTCAAAATCGCGCGTAGAACACACGATGTAGCTTGATCTCTTAAAACTAACTATATACACAATTTACAGTTTCATACTTACTTCAAGGAATCACCGTTGAATAAATATGAGATGAACACGAATTATATATGTGTGTTCTAAGGGTAATAATTATATTGTTGATTTTGTATATGATTGATATGGTTTATTTTTCTTGGTTTTGGTATTGCTCCAGTGCTGGCAAGATCCGTACCACTGGGTGTAGGATTGACAGTAGTGGAGGTAGTAGAAGTTTGAGGTAAAATATTAGAAGAAGGTGTATGTACATCCGTTATAGGAGTAGAATGGAAAGGGTGTAAAATGTTACGCACAGGATACATCCTTTGTGAATAAGTAGGAGTAGAATAATCAAGAGTACTAGTGAATTTTGGTGAAAGCTTCGGAGGTAATTTAGGTGGAAGCTTAGGAGTTAATTCAGGAGGAATATCTCTTGATTTTAAAGGTAATGTAGGAGGAATGTCTCTTGATTTAAGAGGTAAGGCAGGAGGAATGTCTCTTGATTTAATGGGTAATTCAGGAGGTGCTACTCTGGAAACATCCAAAGGAAACTGTCTAAATATGTCTGAAACAGATCTAGAACGAACATTAGGATTGGGAGTCCAGGAGATAGTACGCGGATCAACTGAATGGAAAGAAGGTGATTCAGGATTAACAGGAGGAGGAGGTGACGCTCGTCTCGCATGACTGCGAAGTCTCATTGGAGAGTTTGCACGAGGACCTCTAAATTGGGGATGAGGACGGTAGGAAGGGTCTATTCGTCTATCATCCTTAACAAAAGTTTCTTCAGGAGAAGAAGGGGACGAATGTATATTAGGGTATTCATCGTAGTATCTAATAGGACTTCTAATACCTTGTTGTTGGTCTGGGGAAGAAGGAGGACCACTACTATGAGTAGAGGAACGCCTAGAAAGAAGAGGAGAACTATGAATAGAACTCTGACCAGACAAGTTAGGCTGAGAGAAGGGAGAAGAAAGCTGTGGAGAGCTGTAAGAAATATTCTTTCGTAAAGAATGTGTTAAATATGGATTAAAACTTCCATTTGGATCTTGTGCCAAAGATGAATCGGATGGAACTCTTTGGGTTGTTTGTTGATGGGGAGTATGATGAACTGGTCTTGGGGAAGACTGTATCGAAGGAGGTAACGAAGATTCTGGTGAAATAGGAGTTACATCTCTTCGATGTTGCTGTCCCTGGTATCGCTGTTGTTGTACTGGCGATAGCCGTTGTGGCATATGGTGATGTTGCTGAACTCGGAGTTGTTGTTGTTGCACTGGGTGATGTTGCTGAACTCGGAGTTGTTGTTGTTGCACCTGATGTGGTGGCTGAACCGGGCGTTGTACAGGCTTGTACATGGGGGTGGCAATAATGTTTGTAGATCACACTCATCATCATCCATGTTGCTGATAGTGATTAATCTGAGATAGGGCCCCCCTCCACGAGGACGAAGGCGTCGAGCAGGCGGAGGTTGGGGAGGCGGCTGGCGAAAACCATGCTGGACATTTTTCGGGGGCAATGGTGGATTCCGTATAGGATTATAAGATTGCCAACTGGACGAAAGATTATTGTCCCTGGTTTTAACGAACAATTGGCAAAGGGGAGAATTTAACTTGTCCAATGAGATTTCAAATTCTTATTTGTAACTCAAACACGTAAAAATATTTGGTTTTAAAAAGAAGAATTAACCTAAGTAAGGACCAACCCATTTCTTGAACAACTTCGGAGATAAATGGGGAGGTTTTACTGCTAGTAGATAAACGTAATCGCCAACACGTATTGGACGGATTGGAGCCTTTGAGTGTTGTTGTTGGGCGATTCTAAATGTTTCTTTTTCCAGTTTTTGGCGAGCCAATTCGCGGATGGCAGCAGCCCTTTCGGCCATTTCCGCGTTAAAGTCATATAAATGATCCTTTAAAGGCTGTGTTTTATTAACAAAAGGTGAAACATAGTCAGGAAGATCGTAGGGTAGCCTACGAACATAAAAATGGACTAGAAAATGTGGAGTATTACCGATAGAAGAGTTATAGGTAGAATTTAAGGAAATTTGTGCAAAAGAAATGTATTTTCCCCAGTCGTCGTGCTGTGTGGAAACAAAATGACGCAAATAATCCTCTATACGTCTATTTTCTCTTTCAACCAAACTGTTGCTAGCAGGATATCTGACGGTAATAGTGCGATTTTTAATGTTCCATGTTTTGCAAACTTCGTTGAAAAACTCTGACGTGAACTCGGCAGCTCGGTCCGTGATGAGGATTTCCGGTACGGAATGATGCAAGATGACTCTATTTAAGAGAGTTTCTGCAACTACTTTACCATCTCTAGAGGCTACAGGGCATATTTCGCAATATCTAGTAAGGGCATCCTTAAAAACAAGAATGTACTTAGCGCCTGTAATTTTACATTTAGGAAGTGGACCTATAGTATCTAAATGAACTCTAGAAAAAGGATAAAAAGGTAAAGGATATGAGTTGATAGCAACTGGATGAGGTTTAGAACCTTTGACTTCGAGACATGAAGTACATTGTTTACAGAAGAAAGAAACAAAACTAGATAAACTTGGGAATATATCTTTCCTTATGTGATATTCAGTGCGATCAGCACCTGGATGTCCTGCAGAAAGTGTATTATGATTCAAAAATATAACAGTATAGATGAGAGAATCTGGAACTTCAAGCAGATATTTGTTTTTGGGGGAAACCCAATAAAGTAAACCTTTGACCACAAGATGTGGGAGACGACTGTCCGGGTTAGGAGAATTTTCAATATTTCTGATAATTTCCGATAACCTAGGACATTTACGCTGTTCATGGAAAACAACATCATCTGTAAAGGTGTAAACTCTAGTGTCGGGAAAAGCTATTGGGACAGGATTATGAACAAGAGCTATAGAAGGCTCTTCGGGATGGTTCTGAAACTCCTTAAAACGAATGGCAGAAGTTTTATGGTCAGGATCGTCTTCATTAGAAGAAGAAAGGTGTCCCGTGTCGGGAACTGGGTGACGACTAAGATAGTCGGGAATTATATTCAGTTTACCATCAATATGAACTATTTCAGGATTGAAAGACTGAATTTTGAGATTCCACCTTTCTAGGCGACCAGCTAACTGTTTATGCCGGAAAAGGTGTACTAATGCGGAATGATCCGTATAAATTTTAAGAGGATAACCAAATATTATAGTTCTAAATTTGGTTAAAGCGTGTACTATAGCCAAAGCCTCTTTTTCGGTGGTGCTATAGTTTATTTCGGCTTTACTTAGCATTTTTGAAGTGAAAGCCAAAGGTTTTTCTTTCCCGTTCTCATCTAACTGAGCTAATACAGCTCCTATACCAAAATCGGAAGCATCGGTGCTTAAAATGAATGGTTTAGAGTAATCAGGGAAAGAAAGTGCTGGATCTAGAAGTAGAAATTTCTTCAAAGAGTCATAAGCAGACTGTTGCTCAATTTGCCAAGAAAATGGAATATTTTTCTTTAGGAGTAGAGTTAAGGGCTGCACAAGAGAAGAGTAATTGGGTATCATGTGGCGAAAATAATTGAAAAAACCAAGGGTTGAACGGACATCAGACACATTCTGAGGAATTTTAAATCCTTTAATTGCTTCCAATTTAACCGGATTCAGGGATAGCCCCTTTTCACTGATTTTTAAAACCTAAGAAATGACACTACTTTAAAGATAGAACACTTTTAAGCTTATTTGGAGATGAAACGTTAGTTAAAGCATTAAAACCTTTGTAAGATGTTGTATAATGTGAAGGAATCGTCTTTACTAAATATTGAGAATAATCGTCATAAAAAGTAAAACAAATGACGCCTACAAGCCGAGAGTGGCCTTTCCCATAGTACGGCTAAAAAATCGACGGAGAATTTGCGCGCGACCTTGAGGGCATAATTTTCATTTGTCCCAATGCCCCTCGAAAGTGGAGCAAGCAGTGTTAGGGACAGACGCTTGGTTGCATTCTAAGTGACTAAAGCCTGAGAGCAAATCAATCGTGGAAAACACGCGTACTGACCCTATTAATGACAAGGATTCTGCGATGTTCGGAAGCGGATAGCGATCTGGCACTGTGAATGAGTTCAACTTCCGGTAGTCCACTACTACTCTCATTTTACCACCACTCTTTTTTGGAATTAAAAGTAAAGGAGAAGAATTAGGAGAAATACTAGTTTCTATGTCTCCTTTTTCTAAACTGTCTTCTACCCATTCGTCTATTGCTTCCATGTATTTATGGGGTAATCGATATGGACGGGTGTACACATAATCCGGACTGCCTTCCATGAGTTTAATAGAAAATTTGTTTAAAGGACAGATGCCTACTGGATCATCCGCTAAAGCAATAGTGTTTCTATTTTTAACCAAGAAAGAAAGCATGTCTTCAAGTTGTGAAGGATTATTTAAAACATATTTGTTTGAATCCTTACTAGATTCAGAAAGTAAAATTTCTCTGTAAACTTCCCTGATTTGTGTATCGGAAAGACCTTTAGAAGCAGTGACAGTGTTAATGTCGTATGGTTCTGTGGTTTTGTAAAGAAGCGGAGAAGCTGTAGTAAGTAGGCTGTGATTGTCAAAAGTAACTGTATCTGCACCTAAGTTTACTAGTTCTAATAAAATGTTGCCTTTATGGCATGTAGAAAGAGTGTTTCCGAAGAAAAGTGTGCCTGAAGAAAGATAATCACTTTTACTCTCAGTAATGAGTGCTAAATTCTCTGGAGGATAAGCACCAATGTTGGACTGTACTGTGACAGGGAGAATATACCTTGAATGCGGTAATATCTCTAAGTCCGTAGAAGTATACACATTATAAGAAAGGGAGTCGTCTATGACAACATTCAGGCTTTCTGTAATTTTATCCGAGTAAGGTATCTGCATCTGGTGCGACGAAGTGAAAGGAGAATTAATTTCAATTGGGCTACTATCAAGTAATCCCGCGTATCTGGTCGGATGCGACAAAGATAGAGAAGGATGTGAAATTGTATTAATCTCCTGTAAGGAATTAGGAAGGGTTTCTAGAGAATTAGAAGAATAGTGAGTATGTTCAGAAGGATGTTTAAAAGTATATTTATGATGGTGTATGGGAGTTTTACTTACCTCTTTTGGGTGAAAATGTACTCGCTTACCATTATTGTACTGACTAAACAACTTTTTCTGATGCTGTACTACTTCTTCTGCAGTTAACCCTTTTTCCATATTACTTATATTATCCATCTCATCCGGAAGAGATGAATAAAAATTAGTATGTTCCACAGTAGGAACTACAGAACGACACCGACTCTCTGGAGAGTTATACTGCCCATTATTTGAAATCAATGATGTCTGAAAAGAATCCGACCTAGGATTAGAATAGCTTGTGACAGGACGCTCAAATGATTTATGAGGCAGTGGTGTTCCTGTACGAGGTTACACCCCGGTGGTTCGACTAGGCATGCAAGTGTTGTGATTGAAACTTTTATAAATTACACTCCGAGGAATGGGACTTGGAGGTGTTGGTACTGCGAAGCTCATGTTTAACTTACCTTGTGGTGCATTAAATTGAGACTTACTAGCATTATACAAAGGTTGCATTGGTGTGCACCGACCTAAATTGGCACGTGGTGATGTACAATGCACTTGTTGAGCTTTAATACTGGGATGCACTGCGGTGCTCCGACCTGAATTAATTTCATTATGGTACTTACCTGTATAAAACGTATCAGGATGCGAAAAATTCATCTTAATTTTATGACTTTCTGCACTATTTCTTGAATAGATGCCACTGGGCAAGCTATTTTGAAAACATGACTTACCTGGATTACCAGGAGATGATGTAAGTTGAGGCGGATTACCTCTTATGGTTGGAGACACTCCGGTGCTCCGGCCATAATTAATACTAACAGTTCTGTCCTTCCTAATATTTCCAACTCTTGTCCTGATATGGACTTTAATATAATATCCGAAGAGCTCTGTTAGGAAAAGGCGTCGCAGTATTCCTCTCAATTCGAGACTTTGGTGCTCGGTGCTGAGAAAACACTGCGGTGCTTCGGCTATAGTCACCACTTGGTGATATAGGCGAAGGCGGATAAACCCTAATTGGAGGAGCTACTGCGGTGCTCTGTCCATAATGACCGAAATTCGATATACGATTAGTAGGGATTTGGTTTTCCCCATACTCCCCCATAGTGGGAGCAGGAGTGGTCATGCAGCCTCTGTTATAAGAGGAGCGAATATGCCTTCCTGTAAAAGGGATTTGAGAAGTCAAGCAGCCTCCATTAGAGGAGCGATACAGCGGTTTCGAGCAGCCTCTAATATCAGAGGAGCGATACATATTATTCAAGCAGCCTCCGGCAGAGGAGCGATACAAATTATTCAAGCAGCCTCCAGCAGAGGAGCGATACAAGGGAAATATAGAGCGATCTCCGGTACCTACGGAGGCTCTATAATCCTGATGGCGGTTCTCAGTACCCGGAACGCCGTTAGTATTTATACCTGTAGGTTCTATATCCTTTCTTGTAGGTGTAGATTTAAAAGACTGCGTACCGGTATTGTATATTATTGTGGTATGGATAACTTTGGAGATTAATTAAAGAAAGAGGAGCAATTTTCTTGCTCTTGGTCCCCTTTTGTATTAATTTTAACTGAATCTCCTTAATTTCACCATTTATATCCATAAAATGGGCGCAATCACGCCTTATGTTTATTGTAAGTGGCAAAATTTTCAATGTATCGGTCCCTATTAAGACATCTAAAGGAAACGACGTAGAGTCCGGTACCACATAAAAATTGCATTTAAATGACTTACCATAAATTAATACTAACAGTTCTGTCCTTCCTAATATTTCCAACTCTTGTCCTGATATGGACTTTAATATAATATCCGATTGGTGCAGAACCGGATGATTTTTATTACCCGCATTATTGTATAGTTGCCGGAAAAGGCTCTCTTTCAGAATTGAACGCGAGGCGCCTGTGTCGGTTAAAGCTACTGTGTTAATGACCTTGGTAAAATTATAAGTGAGTTGGAAAGGAAGGCCATATAAAACTCCTGGTTTCATATGATTAGAAGTGGTAAGTATGTAAGAAGATGGTAAGGAAGAAGGAGTGTCTTCTATTAGAAAGGACATAGGGGATGCTGTAGGCGTTATACTCTCGTGGACTCCGAGAGGGACAGGGCAGTTATGAATTGAAGTCAGATTCATAACGCCCCTTGAAAATTTGGGTTTATGTTATTATCTGTATGCGTAATATTGTGCTGGATATTTTCGGTAGACGAAACATTTACACACGAATAGTTACACTTAGGACTAATATTATTTACAGAAGTATGTAAAGACTTAAGACTAGGACATGGTATACACAATTGACGAGAGACATTATATGAATGAGGGACATAGACACCAATAGGAGGAGGTACATTAGAATTATTGGACGATACATGTGAAGAAGAAGGAATATAAGAGGTAGAAACAGAAGAAGCATCTTCAGATCTCTCATATATTTTCTCTCTATTTACAAAGCCTTCTCTCCGTGAACCACCTTTAATAAACTTTATTCTCCTCATGGCCATTGGGTGCAAATAATCCCAAGTAGTTCCATGGCATGCAGGTTGCTTCCCGCGCACATGGTAATCCATGCAAGAACTACAATATTCTTTGAATATACATTCTCTATCATTGTGACCATATCGTTCACACCTATAGCATTTAGGCATGTGTACTACAGTAGCAGTGGAATTTATATTAGTACCCCCTCTGCAGGGAATATCTAATATTTTGGAAGCCCTATCTAGGTAATACTCAGCACTTTTGACCTGTGAAGGTGAGACACTATAATTATTAATTATTCTTTGTATGTTAAATATTAATGCATGAATGTGTTCTATTCTCTCATTAAATTTATTAAAAGAATACTGGGAATCTTGACTCTTATGTTCATTAGTGTCTACATTATTGGTACCTGAAAGCAAAGGATATGAAAAAGGGACCTGTACAGGGCAAGAGCTGATATGAGCTTCCTTACTACTTATGGTTATACCT
>JABUQX010081698.1:32500-34082 GCA_015478945.1 Trachelipus rathkii
ATCAATATTGAGTAAAATAATAAATGAATATTATCCTAAATCTAAAAACCGAAAGGGACATATGTGAAAAATGGAACCAACATTGTTTGTTATATAAAAGTCATAGTTTTCTAATCTGAGTATTCAATTGAAATGAATTTAAGTTAAGCTTATTATAAAAACCCTTTAAGTCAATGAAATTTAACAGCATTATAATCCATTTCAAAGGTTTTCAAAAAAGACTCGGCTTAAATTCATTCCTTTGATGATTGTCCACAATATTTTAAGCCAGAATGTTCTAATTGGCTTTTGTTGGTTAGTGACGTAATCTCACTGACTTATTTTAATAAACGATTGTTTATATATATAATATATATATATATATATATATTATAATATGTAAATAAAAATTTAAAATAATAATATAGTTTAAAAATACAAATATATATATATATATATATAATATATATATATATATATATATATATATATATATATATATATATATATATATATAGTATATATATAGATATACTCGATTTATAATATAAATATATTTATATCTGGAAATAAAAATTTAAAATATATATTATAATTAATATATATATATATATATATATATATAGTATATAATATATATATAATTATATATATATACTAATATATATATATAATATATATATATATATATTGTTATATTTATATATAATTATTATATATATATAATATATTATATATATATAATATATATATATATATATATATAATATATATATATATATATATATATATATATATATATATTATATATATGCCATGCATCCCGAAGAGGCCAGGCATGTAACTAGAAAACTATAATAAGCTCAGGAAAATAAATAACATTTTTTTTTTTAGCAAGTATTTTCATCGCGCAAACTTAAAAAAAAATTTATTTTATTCTATATATTTTATTAATAACACCTTAAATATTAGTATAATTTAGATCTGGCAAGTGTATCGTGTGATTGACTTAGAATCCTGCATTAGTTTTCACGCACGAGCAAGAGTTGCCCCATAGTAATTTTTATTTTTTACACTTTGGAAGAAAACTGTTATTTATTCTTTTTATATCCTTTTTAGGGGGTTAGAGACGACGGAGGGAAAGAGAGGGAAGGAGGTCCCCTCGTCCCCCGGTAGGCCGAGAAACCCCGACTCTGTTCATCTTTAAGTTTTACCTGTGGGGTATTCTTCGTGAAAAAAAATTCAAACATTTGAACTTTGCGCCTTTCTTCGTACTTCGACTTTTTCGTAAATCTCAAAACACGATGCTTATCATACAGCTTTCCATCAACTTTTTAACAATTTTAAATTTTTTCAAAAAGCGTTATTTTATTTATTTTTTTTTTTTTAAAAAAACATGGATAAAAATGTCTCCATTAATAAAATGTTTTTTATTATCTTGTAGCTGTTATAGTTTTTTAATTTAAATCCTTTTCTCTTTCGGTATTTTTCCAATTTATATATATATATATTTGTATATTATATCTATATATATATATATATATATATATATTATATAATATATATATCTATATAATTCTATATAACTTATATATATTATATA
>JABUQX010081699.1:0-11545 GCA_015478945.1 Trachelipus rathkii
ACAAAAATGTTTTATAAAAAAAAAAAAAAAAAAAAAAAAAAAAAAAAATTAAACAAAAAATTGGCGAATATTTTTTTCGGGCGGATCTTAGCCATAACAATATCAATATTACTAATATATACTATAATATATACTAATATATTATATATATATATAATACTATATATTCATATATTATATATTTATAAAAGGTATTACAAGGCAATTAGGGGGCTCGAGCCGACGGGGAAACACAGGGGGGGACGTTTTCCAACCCGTAAGGGAGGGCGGAGGAACCCCCGCGACACCCCAAATACCAAGAGCGGGAGGTTCCGGAGACCCTTTTCCACGGAGGGGGAATTAGTTCCTACCCGCGTAGTTCCCCGGAAGCCGAGAGACCCCGACTCCTGCCATCGGTGCGGTATACCCTTGGGGTATTCTTCTAGTTAAAAAAAAAAAAAAAAAGCAAAAATTTCATAGAAAATTATTATTTTAACGAGTTTAAAAGGTCGTCTACATAGACCTCTAATCACGTTTAATATCAATAATAATAATAATTTTTGTTTATTTTTTTATTTTTTTACATTTCCTAAAAAATTTACCCAGGATTCCAAAAATGTTATTCCTTTTCCCTGTAGCTATTTGAGTTTTTGAGATTATAATTTTTTTTAAAATTTTTTTTTTTTTTTTTTTTTTTTTTACATTTTCCGCACTAAAATTGACCAGCATTCCAGCATGTATTCCTTTTTCTCGTAGCTGTTGTAGTTCTGAGATATGATTTGTGCTCTTCTGCGGCTGACCATAATATATACGTATATATATTATAATATATATATATATATATTATATATATCATATATATATATATATATTATATATATAATACAAAACATAAATATTTTCAAAAGACTATATAATTAAATTCAAAATATATATAATATATATATATATATATATATATATATATATATAATACTATGTATTATATATATTATTAGGCGGATCGTCTAAAATTCGATTCGTTTTTCCCCAGTGCGGAAAAATTTGGGGCACTAGGGCGTAGGTTCATGTGTTACAAGTTTTCACAGGAAAACAAACGTATTTCCGTCTGCCATTTTGTCCCTTCATTTTTAGCAGATTTTTACCATATAGTTAATAATGTCTATTTCGACTATTTTGTAGCCTGCTTCTCATTTTATTGGTAAAATGCAAAAGTAACCGGAAACTCACCACAGAGAGAGGAGTAGGTGGCACACTGCGTGCACGCATGCGCTCCGCTATCCAATCACAATCAAGGTCCACTCTATCGTTTACAAGATGAATTCCATCCGTGAGGCGAGTTTTTCGATGATTTTGTTTCGATTGGAAAAAAATATATGTGCTCATAAATTTATTTTAAGAAACGTTTTCCTGCTTGATTTTGTTACAGGAATGGTTTGAATCGAATTAGAATAGTACCTGATAATTTTTTTCATAATTGGTAGCCGGCGATAACTAATCGCCGGCTCAATAAATAGGAATAATAAAATGCAAGATAAAAAAGCGTATTTTGTCCAGTGTTTGGCGCTCCAACGGAGTTAAGTTATTTAAATTTTTTCCAAACATATGAAGGTGAATGAAATATTATTTGTTGGTTCGGAATGCATCGGCTAAAGTGAAGCTTAAATAACGTCAACCAAGTGTACAGATGTCGCGGATCAAACAGTGGCAGAAAAAATCGAAAAAATCTGGCATACACCCGATCTTTCTTTTATTTCGCGCCAACATGTAGTACAGATGATCCGCACATACAACGAAAAATACAAGAAGATAAAGAAATATTTTGGCATGAAAACATTGTCAACAACAACTTTAGAAACGAAGCTTAAAACCTTTCAGATAGACTCGCAGAAATTGTTCGACATTTCTTCATGTAAGTGTGCTTCTATTGAAAAATGTTCTTGTTCAAAGCATAAAAATATCCCTGAAATGGAAAGATCTTTTCTTATAGACCAACTAACACTTGGGCAAATGTCCATAGGCACAGTTGATTTAAAAGCAACTGAAAAGCTGAGGAAACGAGCCGAAAGGAAGCAGAAAGAGACAGAAGCATTGAAACGTAAAATAAACGTTTCTCTATCTGCTACTCCATCTAGGCTCGCATTTCCTGAACCAGATTCTGACGTGGATCTACATCCTCATCATTCCGATAGTGAAACTGAATACTTGAAGCCTTCCGTGTCCACATTGACACAATCTGAAGGGGAAAAGATGCCACGATCAAAACGATACCAAGCATTAGCTACAGCTTGCGACAGGACCGGAGTTTCAGATCGGGCTGGAGCCTTCATTGCAAACGCTGTTTTGGAAGATTTGGGGATGATTAACGAATCAGAAACATCAAATGTGCTTGATAGACATAATATAAGAAGAGAGAGGAAAAAAATTCGTACAATGTATAGCAAAGAAACGAAAGGCAGCTGGAACCACTGAAGGGACTTTATTTTGACGGAAAGAAGGACCAAACTCTAATACAAGAGAGTGCAGGGGGAAAGATGTACCAGAAAACGGTTCTGAAAGAACACGTTACAATGATTAAGGAACCAGGAAGCAAGTACCTTGGACACATAGCACCAACCTATTCATCGGCTTTGAGCATCTCCCAAATGATGTTACAATTAATGAAGAATAAGAATAATAACTAAGAAGCAGATGATAACTTATAATAATAGATATAAATAATAAGATTAAAATAATAATAATAATAAATAATAATAGAAGACTAGAAGAAGAAGTAAGAAGAAGAAGATAGAAGAAGAAGAAAAGAAGAGAAAGAAAGAAAAGAAGAAGAAAAGAAAAGAAGAATAAAGACAGCGTTCGCGTGATATTATAAAAGTTGAAGTAGTCATAAGAGTTTCAGTCAGTAATATACTTACTCTACTTTAACTGACAAGAGGTCAGGTGGTTGGCGGGTTCGGATCCATCATTATTACCTAATAATTATATATATTATAAGTAATATATATATATATATACTTCAATATATATATAGGTGATACATATATATGTATACATATATTATATATACTATATATTATATTATACATTTACGTTAACACCACCTCAGCACGGGCAGAGCTAAGTTCAGGAGAGATGTAACTCCTTTTCATGGTTGAGTAAGACGCAGCTAAGCCCACAGTGGAGAATGTCCATACCTCTCCAGCCGACCGTATGAAACTGGTCCTCATTCTGCTTGGGCGAAGCGCTCTCCACTAAGACTACAGAGGTAGACTGCAGTAGACGGATAAAGATTGCCTGCGTTTGGGCTATGTTAGAGAAATCTTCTAGTATGTTCAACTGGTGGTCGACATCTAGGCTTGGTTACAAGTAAAAGTAATTGTACTTGACTTGGATCTTAACGTAATTGTTTTTGGGGTTTATGTGTTACTGTGTACTTGGTAGCTTGCAAGCCATCCTGTATGTAATTTGCATAATAGCTAGCTTTTGCAAGTACTTTGACTATTTTGTCAATTTGCACATTATAATATATATTTAATAATATATATATAGTATAATATAAGTATATATATACTATATATAGTTATATATATAGTATATTAGCACCATCACTACCTAATAATAATTACTCACGTATCATACATTCACTACTGCACATCACACCCACTACTATAAATACACCTCATATACATATAATACGCTTGTTATCCTTTTTCTACGTATTGATAAATACTTATTAAAGCAAACTAAACTAAACTACCATTTAGAGTTCCAACCAGTCGACATCAACCCTATATTATATATATCATATATTATATATATAATATAATATATATTACAGTGTAATATATATAATATAATATAATGCTATATACGTTATATAATAATATAATATAGTATTATACGTAACCCACCACTCACCGAGCTCATACACAAAAGATTAGAATTTTAAATATATTTATAAGCGACTTAAGTTTCGGGTAGAATACTTCCCAGTTTCAGACTCCTCCTAAATACAACGAAAATTTTTAAAACAAACTCATCAATCCAATCCACACCTCAGTAATTTAAAAGTTAAATAATATAAAAGTTGAAATAAAAAAACAATATAAGATTAAATTCCACATCGACTCACATCACACACCTCCGTGGTTAAGAAATTATATGGAATTGTTAACAAACTCAATTTAGTAATTAAAGACTGTTAATACTTAGATTTTCTTTATGGTCCGATTTGAGATGCCAATATACAAGGATTCTTACAACTGAAAATCGGCTTCCGTTTGGGACAATATTCCAAAATTCAGTATCCTGTAAGTAAATGGTCTATTGTCCTGAAGAGAAGAGCAGTTTATAGCTGCATAGGGGATGATTATGGTCTACGAGTTCTAAATGAAATATTATGCTTAGCAAATGACGGTATGGAAGGCTTCGGTATTGTCTTTCAATATGTAGATGGATCGCAGTCACTGACTTGTAATGATTATATTCTGATGAAGCATGAAAGGTAAAGGGAGGTATTATACTTATAAATTTAAAAATATTTCAGGAAAAATAATTTTCACTCGAAAATATAAATTAAATTTAAATTGTGTAAGTTTGTTTTTAAAATCCATCAAATTTTACGTGGAATTTGTAACCGATTTTCTCCCAGAAAGGAATCCTCTAATATAACAAAATAATCTATAGGAGCTGTTTAATTTATGACTGAGATATTGGTCTTTAAATCTTGCATGGATGAGATAATTAATTTGTATCGAAAAGTTGAAGTCGAGTTATTAATTTCTGGGACACCCATTCTTCAGAAAGTATATGTTTTCAGAAATCAAGCTTACTATCGGTAAAACCCATAATAACAATAAGATGACGAAAATTTTGATATCCCCTGTAAAAAGAAGTTTTAATTAAGTTTGATTTTAAAAATATGAGGAATGAAAGAATAAAATTTTGTCGTCATCCAGAAAAGTATATAGGCTAGATGGTGATTGATTGATTGGAAGTTGTGTGTAACAAAGCGTTATGGAGGGTATAGTTCGAGGGATTGGAGGAGAAAATAATAGAACCTAAATAAGGGTAGGTGGGATAAGGTAACTGTAGGTATTATAGGGTAATTAGTTTATTGAGTGTTTAGGGAAGATATGCTGGTGATTTATTTTGGTCAAAAGAGTGAGTCGAGTGACTGAAGAGCAAGGACTGATTGGTGAAGACGAAGTGCGTTAGATAATGGTAGAGGATGTGGTGGGATTAAGTGAGCTTTACATTAAGAAACAAATGACTGGGAAAGAGGGAGGGGAGAAAGGGTCATTTGAAATATCATTGTAAAATGGAGAAAGAAAGGAAAGTGGATGAAACGGTACTGCTGGGAGAAATGAGTGAATCTGAGGAGGGTCAATGGGATGATGCATGGGGAATAGTAGATACGGAATGTGCGAATACTATAATTGGGGAATTATTAATAGGCAGAGTGATAGGGTCTATGAGTTGTCTCCTTGGTTACTCATTTTGTATATGGATGGGGTTATGAAAGATTAGAGGGGGGTGGCAGGGATGGTGTTAGAATGATGAAGAAATGGAAGAGAGTGGAAGGTTCCTACCTAATATATGCGGATGATGTAGTTTTGTGTGTGGCGAATTTGAAAAGACTTTGAGAGGATTGCTAGAGAGATTTTGTAGGGTGTGTAAAAGGAGGGTTTGAAAATACGTTGATAAGAGTAGGTTTATGGTTGTGGGTGAGGAGTCCTCGGTGTGAAGTTATGCTAGACGGTGAGTAGCGTAAAGGCATGATTAAATATTTAAGATAAATGGTTGGATGAAAAGGAATTGATGTGCAGAGTGTAGTAGGAAAGGTTGTGAATGGCACAGAAAGGTGGCTGGTGACATTAAATCGTTGGTGGATGTAAAAGAACTACGTCATGAGTGCGCTAGGGTTTCATGAGATGTTGCTGTTACTGTGTTTAATATAGAGTAGTTGAGACTTGGTCTGGATAGAGGTATTGATCTAAGAGTGTTCAGATGGACAATTTTTAGGGGGTGTTATGTGTGAAGAATTGATAAATTGGAATGAACGATTAGAGAGTTGTGTGGTGTGAAGAGAATGGGTAAGATGAGATAAAAATTGAAAAGTACGTGAAGATTGTTTGGTATGTTGAAAAGATGGAAGATAGTCGTTTGGGAGACAAAGAAAAAGTGGATTGAGTCAGTAAGAATGCCTGGGGAGAAGAATATGTGTTTGGCAGAGGCAAAAGAAAGGTGAATAATAGGAGTGAGTGGGGGTTTGTGAGGGGGTATTTTTGAAGCCCACCTGGGCCAATGAACCCCACATTGGCGAGATGCATAGTGAGGGTCGTTCGCGGTCCCTTGAGCTTATTTGTGGATTTTAATATACGAACGAAGTTCATACAAAAAGATATAAAGGGGGCGGAAGGCTGGGCTTTCTATTTAATCATTTTTACTCTCTTTTCTTTTCTCCTAGACTCTTCCCACTCCGCCAGTCTTGGGAGAGAAATTAGATGAATAATGATGATTGATGATGATGTGATGATGATGTGATGATATTATATAACTATAATATATTATATTATATATTAATGAATTACTATATATATTTTAAGTATAATATAATATATATTATACTAATTATATCAGTTATATAGATATATATATTATATATACTGATATATGTATTATATATATAATGTTACTTAGTATGTATATATATTTATATATATATATATATATAACCCCTCACCAGATCGCACAGGTTTTTACATGAAAGTACTTGTACTTGACACAATGTACTTAGGAACCGCAAGCCTGCACAATACTCGGTCAACATTCACTGGCCAGAGACTAAAGTGAGGAGTATTTTTGTATTTCTAGCGAATTAATTTTAAAAACCACTTTTGATGTTAAAAATTTTCGCGTAGTTAGATATAAAATGTATGTACTAGGCTACGTCTATAAAATACAAGTTAACTGGAAAATCATGCAGATTCTATTATATATATATATATAAGTTGATAGTCTATATAATAGCATTATATATAGCTATATATATATATATATCGAAAGAATATATATAAAAATATATATATTATATTATAGTATTATAGTATTATATTATTACTGTATTATACTATTATATAATATATACCTTCACCTCACTATTATATAATGCGCTTATAATTCTGGGTTTAAAAGATACATGGCAGTTTATAGGTTTAAAACTACACTCATAATCTCAAAAACATCCAAAATGAGAATGATCTAGGAGAAATGAATAATTGTTGGAAATCACTGGTAAATTACAATTTGCAAGATTCCAGAAAATTGAAAAGTAATAAAAATCAAAAAATAAAGAAATATAGTAATAAAAATATCAGAAATAAAAATAAATGAAAGTGAAAATAAAATAATTATGCTCTAACTATTTTTAAAGAGTCAGGACAAGCATTTTTTTATTTATTAAACTCCAAATATTTATAGCATAGAGGATAGAATGATAGATAGACTAATATTACATAGGATAATATAATGCATTGTTATTATATATAAATAGATATATAATATATATAGATTTATATATTTATATAGATATAATATTATTAAGTTTGGTAAAGTTATTATGCAATGTAGGGGGCTCGAGCGACGGGGAACACAGAGGGGGGAGTTTTTCATACCCGTGGGGATGGGGCGGAGGGAACCCACGCAGGGACACCGCAAATACCAAGCGGGGGTTCGGAGACCTCAGCTACCGAGGGATGGGGGAAATATCGCTACTAAGTCTAGTTCCCGGAGGGCCGAGAGACACGTCCTGCATGTGCGGTTTACCTTTGGGGTATCTTTTTAGTTAAAAAAGCAAAATTTAATAGCACAGGCTATTTTTTAATGCGAGTAACTCATAGACTTAGATCTCAGCTATACCTATTGTCATCCAGTTTTCATCAGTTATTTTCTTATTAACGAATATTTTTTTTTCTTTTTTTTGTACATTTTCCTATGTAAGATTTTACCGGATTCAAAATGTATTCCTTTTCGCTGTAGATATTGTAGTTTTGTCTCTTATCCTCTCTTCTCTCCTTTTATTTCGTTTTTTATTTTTTGTTTTAGCTTTTCCGCCTCTCAAATGTTACAGGGAATTCAATGTATTCATCTAGTTTCCTGTAGTCTATTGAGTTTTTGAGACTATGAGTTTAGTGTTTTAACCAATTATACCTATATATATTAATATAAGATTAATAATTATGATAATATATAAGTATATTATAATATTAGTAATATATATATATGTAAATATTATATATATATATTATGGTTATTACTATAATATCATATAGTAATATATATATGACAGATAATTAATCAATCTCTACCTACCACTTCACCGACGAGAGAGAGAGAGAGAGAGAGAGAGAGAGAGAGAGAGAGGAGATGAGAGAGAGGAGAGAGAGAGAGAGAAGAGAGAGGGAGAAGAAGAGAGAGAACGTGGTTTATTTGAGGTAATTTTGTATATGTTTTAGAATTTTTTCATTTTCTCTCCTTTTTAAGTTAAATACATTTATATTAATTTTTAGTGGTAAAATAATGTATGGGCACGCGAGATACTTTTATCGCATACCTCGACGAGTGTGGAAAAATCTATCACTCACTTCTCACTCTTCTAGAAAAAGCATTTGGCGTAAATGTTAATAAATGGAATTCTGCACTTTTAAAATTTTTCATGAGACTTATTTTCGATTTTTTATTTTTCACGTTTTATTTTCTATACTAGATAGAATTCAAAAATTTTCATACAAGTTCATTGAAATTTTGACAAAGAAATGCTCTGTCTTATACGTTGATAATTATCAAACTCACACAACACACTGATATTTATATCAATAGAAAAAAGTTGGGAGCTGTTTAGTTTTATATCTTAACAGTTTTAAAAGCACTTTACTAAGGAAAAGTAAGAATAAAACCAACTCTTATCACTCACACAAAGTATAGAAAATAAACACGCCCTATATTACTTATATATTATATATACGATGATATATATAATACTAAGCACCTCCACCCTCACCTCACATCACTCCCTTGATATGAATATATATATTATATTATACCACCACTATTTATATGTTAATAATAATATATATATTATATAATATATATCTAATATAATCTATTATATATATAACCTCAGTAATTAATATAACATTATGAAATTTCCAAAAATAAATAGCTTACGCAAATCTCTGGATATATATATTAGTATATATATATGGTCGTCTCTAAAAGCCCAGATATCAATTCATCTCTCAAAAAAACCAACACTACAGGAAAAAGGAAAAATCAGTTGGGAAATAGGACTGGACTCTCACCTCCCTTCACACGTGCGGAAAAATGCAAAAAAGAAAATAAAAAAAAAAAAAAACAAAAAATATATATATTCAAACTACAATAGCTACAGCGAAAGGAATACATTTTTGATCCTCGTAAAATTTTGGATAGGAAATGTAAAAAAAATAAAAAAATAAAAAATATTGTTATTAATTATAGTATATGATGTAGGGGCTATTTAGAGGTTTATTGGTTACTGCGTTAAAATAGAAATAGACTTTTTATTAAATTTTGCCTTTATTTTCTTTACTATGAATACCACAAGGTAATACGGCACTAGATGAGGAGTGGGTTACGGTGGCTTCCGTAGGGTACATACGGGTAGGAATAAGATTCCCACCCCCTTGCCGGGGAAAAAAGGGTCTCTGGACCCCGTTCTTTGTGTAATTGGGTTACTGCGGCGGGGTGTTCTCGCGGCCTCCTCGGGGTATGGAAAACATAGTCCCCCTGTGTTCCGTCGGCTTCGATGCCCTAATTGGCCGTGTAATATTTAACATATATATATATTATATTATGTCAGAAACCGCATCATTATAATAGCCATTTTTGGTTTAATAAGATTTTTTTTTTCTATAACTCTTTTTTTTACTTCAACATTTTCCGAACGAAAAATTTTACCAAGGATTCACAAAATGTATTATTTCAACTGTAGCTTTAGTTTGTTTTCGAGATTGTTTTTTTTATTTTTATTTTTTTTTTTTTTTTTTTTTTTTTACAGTTTCTCGGCAAAATTTGCAGGTTCCAGCATGTTTCCTTTTCCCGGGTAGCTGTTTTGTAGTTTTTGCAGAGTGCTGTACTTGCAATTGACTGTTGGTGGCTCTTCTAGAGGCTGGCATATATATATATATATTATATTATATATATATATATATATAGTAGTAATAAATATATATTACTAATATAGATATATATATATGGATATATATATATAGTTATATATATATATAATAATATATATATTTAATATATATATATATATTATTAGGGTGACCGTAAAGAAATTGATGTTGGAAATTCTTTGTCAAGGGAACAAAGTGATCAGCTTCAGTTTTAAGTGTGTATAATTTTGGTCACAATTGTGAAGCATGTGACCGTGCCGTGTGCGCATAAAGTTATAAAAAAACAGCGTTTTTAATGGGCTGACTAGCGACGTTTTGGGCCGTATCATCCGGACCTCAATTATTCTCAGGATTTATGTCTCAAATTAAAGGCAAAATTATTGTAACTAATTTTATTATTCTATTATAGTACTTACCTACCTATATACTTACACCACTAAGTCGACAACCTGCTATAAAGGCTCATCATCATGTTATACTAAGTCATTTTTCAATGCAAATTTAGATTTAAGGATACTTTTTTTTTTATTTATTTAGTTTTGTTATTTACATCTATTTTCACAGACACAACTATTCGCTCTCGATCACTATGTATAATTTATTTTTTCCAGATTAAAATATCATGTAAAAGAATGGTTCACTCATGCATATAGAAGAGAACAAAGATAAATTTTAATTTGTTAGGCTATCGGCTCACCAGATTACTGTTGTAAATTGCCTCGCAATCGCGAAGATTTTGCGCACTTATGCTTCAGAATTTAGCTACTGTGAAATTGAATCTACGAGATGCAGCAAGAATATACAAGAAGTTCTTGTTTTTCTGGGGAGAAAGTCAGATTCTAAAAACCATGTGAAAGAAGATGCTAACTTATAAAATAACGGAATTTTCAAAGAAAGATCACCACAGAAGGAACAATCAAGAATGCTGATCATTTTTATTCTTAGACTCAGCAGAAAAGGTAGAATAATTGATATTTTTGATATCGCCTTCAAGAGATGCCTTGGCCATGATGGAATCAGAAGAAGACAAGGAGTTTCTTGAAAAAAGTGAAAAGGTACGGCCGCTCTATGCTTGGAGTTGATCTTAAGTTAGCTCGAGCTGAAGAATGAAAACTACAAAAGGAAATTGCGATAAGTGAACGAGCAAATTACAAGGAAGAAGATTATTAATATTAAGATTACATTTTCTTGCATGGCTTAATTCTTGGTTCTATTGTTTAGTTTTTTACAAAAGCACCAACAACAAGCCACGTAACTTAACTATTATCAGAATTAATCTCTACAGCTCCTTTCTTTCTTTTATTGGTTCATAGAGACTGTTGATCCGAAGAAGAGTGAGGACAGTG
>JABUQX010081700.1:5000-35000 GCA_015478945.1 Trachelipus rathkii
ACTGGGCCACAACCTCAAAACCCTTCACTACATTTTGTGAGTAATGTCAATTCCAAAATATATATTTATGTAGAATGAGTTTGCTCATACTGAGAGCGCTCGGGAGCGGCCCATATATATCGTTCTCCGTTGTACTGTGCTAGATGTTTATCGACCATCTCTACTAACTTTTATCTTTATCTGAATTATTCACTTTTCGTCATCAATACTCGTATCCTACATAGCTACGTCATCAGGAGTAGTATACTTAGGCAAATCCGAGAGACTTGCTCTTCCGTGTCTCCTAATGATGAACAATAATTATCTAATAATAACACCTTTTAGTTTTAATTATAAAATTAAATATATTTAGAGTGTGCAGGGCGACGCCCGGGCACTTGTTAATGGCTCTGTTGTTGTAGCCTCACTAACTGGCGTCTTCCCTCCGATCAGATCTAGCCGGTAGGAGAGAGACGTTCTATTGGTTTCAATTTTAAATAACATAAACAAAAAGAATAAAAAACAGGTGTGTGAGTTAGTAAGATGTAAGCCATGTGACCCGTACAATAATACAACACATAACGGTTTGAGCCTTGTTTTCTACTCTTCATAATAATAATAGCTTTTGCCTCCAAAGAGTTCTAGCTTTATTAATTACAATAAAGATTATAATAGCATTATTTTATATAGTACTATACTTATACATTATATATATATATATATATATATATATATAATATATATATATATATATATATATATATATATATATTAGTTATTATATATATTATTATATATATAAATATATATATATATATATAATATATAATAATATATATATATTATAAAATAAATATATATATATATATATATATATTATAATATAAATAATATAATATATATATATATATTATTAGTATATATATATATAATATATATATTATATTATATAAATTTATATATATATATATATATATAGTATAATATATATATTAATATATATACTGATATATGATATATATATTTATTATATATATAATATATATATATATATCATATATAATATCAGGACTACACGATATTGCTGCTAATCAGTTTCACAAGATAACAAACTTTATTTCGTTCTTGGGCATTCTCTTTTACACAAAACAACATCCACCCCCCCGCCCGTTCCAATCTATTTTGATTTCCAACTTCTAGAACCAACCAAGCTCAGTCCAAAGCCCAGGATACTATTGAAGTCCCTGCACTGTTACCATCCTTGCTTTGGCGCTCAAGCTTGCTGTTGCCTATGGTTCTTCAGGCATACCGGTGTTTTGATTTGGTGAAACTGCAACACTTTGCTGGTGGAAAAGAGGTAAAGAAAGCATTCCAAGTTTACCAAAGAAAGATTTGACGGTACAAATGGACTTTATAAAAGCAAGAGTTTACGGAAAGTGTGCAATTCTCGAATATCTACTACTGTAGAGAAATTCTTTACCAAGAAAAAATTTTTCAGCTGGATCATAGTATAATTCGTGAGAAAAGTATCGTAGGATAAGGAGAGGTTGTGAAACAGATTCGCCTTGGCGTCAACAAGAAAGAATGCCAACAACATGTGATTTTATATGTTCTTGACTAAGAACTATTTCAAATCCGATAGGGACCCCCTGTGTTGAAAGATCTTTACCTTGAAGATTTTTTCATCAACACTACGTCTGCATTATTTTCCAAATGGAATGACATCCGAAGGATGAGGGAAAATGTTAATGTTTGGGAACCAAAACATCTGATTTGAATGAAACAAAAATAAGAGTCTACACTTTAAGCATGACTTAGTCTTTGGCCAGATTGCTTAATAAAAAAATGGAAGGAATTTTCTAGACAGAAGTTAGAGAAGAAATCGAGGAATTCAAACATAGATTAATAGGATAGGGAAGCTTCGTATTGGTGTCTAGCATGCGAGAATGTAGTTTCTGTGCTGTCTCCAATCATGAAGAATGCTATATATATTGGGGACAAGCTCGATTTTAGTGTGAATCCAAAAGTATGTACGTAAATACCAGTTAACGAATCATTAATCCCGAATTAAGAGTTCATCGTCTTGCTTTTAAAACATTGTCATCAGATCTCTGTGAAATATTTGTTTGAGCTATAGACCTTCCGCTCATTAATAAATTTTGATGTAAATCTTTTCGGTAAGATAATATTACCTTTAGTATTTAACTTGAAATGTTTCGTCCCTAATTTTTGCAGATTAAACAAATTCGACATTGCATTTTAAATTTGGCTAACTTCCATGAGTTTATTCAAGAAGATAAATTTACTTTAACTTTTAGATTTTTTAGGGATTATTAATTTTTTTTGTTTTATAAAAGTATCAGCGTCGCCTTTTCATTTGATTGTATAATATTAGTGATTCAATCGACGACTTCCACCTGTGCCGCTGCACCCAATCTGTCCGCGAGTCACTTTCGTCTATAATGTGTCCCTCCATGCTCATCGCGCTCCTCTAAGCGATGCTACTGCACATATCCCGAGCTTCAGTCTGCTCCAGCTTCCTCAGTCACATGCTCTGCCCTCTCGAATCCAGCAGCCTTTAGATCGGCGAGGCTTTACAGCGCCTATCAAAACTGGTCAACGCAAACACTTATCACCGCTCTCATCCTCACTCTAGACATATCTGATCACATACACGCTCGTGTCCGCCACGATACCTAACTAATCTCTCCCTGGCCACCTTCTTCAAAACCTTTCCCGTGCACGAGTTGCCTTCCAGCCCGGCCGCTTCTCCTGTCTATCTCTCCTTGCCCGCCAATTCTCAATGCCATTGATTGTCGTTAGAGTAGTGCAGTTTTAAGGTATTAAACATCTGCTATTTAATCTTCTGCATCTCCCACCAGACTCTCTCTACACGTGTACTAGATACTTGACTCGTACCTACTCCGCGTCTTCCTATAGTATTCGACCAACTTGATCGAAATTTCTATCCTTATTCTGGTCGCTTCTGACAACTCATCCGCATGCTATGGCTGGCTGGTCATGCACTGTCAAACTGAAGGTTAATTCGGTTCTCCCCCCTGTCCTGGATCGACACGGTCACGGCGGCGAGAGCCCCCGACCAAATTCTCTCAATCGAGGCTATGTCAACTGGTAGTGTCCAACTGGTAGGCTACTCTCCAGATACCTCCTTACATCTACTACCGCACCCCTCCCTCCTATCCCCTTCTCACTACGCTGCTTAATTGATACCCTACCTGACCGCCATTTGAGACATACACACGCATTACCGCTCTCAGATGCTACTTTGACCAGATCGCCATCACAACAAGACCGCTCCGGACCGGAAACATCTAAATCCACCTATTCACTTAGCGAAGCTTCAATACACTGTTCTCCGCGTGCGTTCTACAAACTCTCAATATATGCGTTATAACTGTTACCTTTGTCTTTTTTAAAGCGAGATTGATCAATTGGATTCTATAAAGAAAAAATTTTCTTAGTGTGTTAGTTATATATGCTTTAATCATTATTTTACAGTAGTTAAGGTTAGTTTCTAACACCAGCAATTATCAAGCCTTTTTCCTTCAGTTGCATGCTCAATTATTTGTCTCAAACCTTCAATACATTTACTCTATGATTTAATATTCTATCAATTCTCTTGTACTAAGCTTTAGTTTAGGCAGCGACACGTATCGTGTTCTTGATTTGTTAAATCACAGCTTTAAACTTTTTTGTTTTGGAATCCTGTGCCTCTTCTGTGTATGCCTTCGTAGACTAATTTAGAACTATTTAAACTGGCTCGTACATATTGATTTAAGTCGTTACTTAGAATAATACTACTTAAAACACACTCACCCTATAATCTGTTGCGTAGTGCTGGCAAACGCTGACAATGCGTTTCTTAAATTACTTAAAACATAAAAGTTAGTCATGCAATGAAAATATAAAACAAAATGTTAGTTTTTCACACAAAAAAAACTTACACATATATTCTTATATATCTTAATTATGCAATGAAACTAAAAGCAGAAGTATTAGTTTGCCTAAAAAAAAAAAAATAAAACTTTCGAGTCATAAGGTTAAGTCTACCATAGGTTTCTTTAAACTATCATATATTTACAATGTTAATAACTCTACAGTGTATATTGTGATTTAATTATTTTTCTTCAAACGAAACAAGTCTTATTTAGTTTTTTGTTAATAAAGAGTTTATTACGTATCGGGCCCTGGACGTAAGAAAAATGTTTCTTAAATGAGAACCCATTGGTTAAAATAATCAAAAAATAATCAACGAATAAAAAAATGAATAAAAAAATAAAAAATCCTTATCAAATAATTGATACGGTTGAGCTCCAAACCCTGCCATAATTATATCGGAGAACTTACTCACGTATATCTTAGAATTAGTATCTCGGCGAATACAGCGTCATTGCATTTATATAGCGTATTTAAACACACGTTTCCTTCTATCCATATACTCATACGCCAAGTGATTTCCTTCAACTTAATTCCCAAGATGTCCGTCTAAGCTCCAGGGGCACTTTTCTGCGCTTAAACCCGGGCGCTGTTCCGGCTTACTGAAAGAAACGTTTTGGTCATGCTTTCTTAAGCATAGCCTGTACTTTAACTAATCGACTAGAGGGGACTCATCTGAGATCAACTAGTCTGAGATTTTTTTACATTGGCCCAAACCTAGGTAGCTAATAATTAAAAAAAATGAAATAGGAAACCGGTTTATCTTAATCCAAGCTAAAACTCTAGACTCTTTCAGAGTAAATGAAATCTGTGATCTTAAAATAATATAAAATAAAAAATGCTGTCAAATCCTCCCGTCGACTGGAAAGATATGACAATTGAGCATAAAGAAACATTAAAGCTATACCTGGTACGCTCGCTACTGCTGATCATACCACATGTTCTACTTTGATGGCTGCTATTCTGTGGACAGTGCGTCTCTCTCTCAAAGTGCACTCATAACATAATTCCTGATATGTTGCGCATTCCATTATAAACGTGAGATTCTGGGGAGACGACACAGCATTACTATCCGCGAGTGTGTCTCACCACAATCGATCCTTACTCAGACTTAGTGTCCGCTGACAGTACAAATATATCCCCGGATACTCCGAACACCTACCGATCATCTACTTTCATACCAATAAAAGGTGATTCAAGCATTTATTGCTAATCCGGAAAACCTTGATGGAGAGGTTCTGATTTGGTAATCAATCACCTCTCTACCTCTTCTTATTTCTATTATGTTTCTTTCACTCTGATTTCAGAAACACTTGCGTTCCGATTCTTCATGAGTGTTTTGTTCACTGCGAACTATGCTTTTGAAAGAAACGTAACGTGCTGAAGAGTCCTACTGCAAAAGTGGGAAACCTCGTTGCCACTCTCCATATCTAGTGTGAATTGAAAATTCTTAATCTCTTCTTGTCAGAATTAAAAAGCCTGCATTCTTCTACCTCACAGAGATTATTCTTCTGTGTTTCACTGCCTAAATACTTGCGGACTTCTATAACTAGATGCTAATTGTACTGGCTATGTACGCTAAACCTAATAATGAGGGCTTGTTCTCCTCTTTTCGGTTCTGTTACCGAACAAAATCTTTACAAAGCTTGGTCTCCCTACTTGCCCAAATCTTAGTTCTACTGTGACTTTCTATTCTTAGCCAAATGGTAATTACAATCTTCGTAATTACTCTTACCACAGTCATACTTGACTCAAGTAAGCCATTCGTATCCATCCCTTTTTACTCACATGAGAGTGTCAATCTCATTATAATAAAATAATCTATTGGGCGTTTTAAGTCTAAGAATACTTTGAAATCTGGAACAAATGGAAAACCTTACTAGAAAACTCTGGTAACTACTGGTTGCACAGAAACAAACAAAGAAATATGAATTGAAACGGATCTGCGCTGACTTCTCCAATTTAAAAATTTTTCTACCAAAAAAGGTGTCCAGTCCTTAAGAGAACACTTCGATAACCTGAGATCTTGTCATCTGATTACGATTTCAAACGGTAATACAGGAATTTGAGCGGGCACTATGTTAACTGTTCCTGCCTCTTGGTGATTTGCTCCACGATTTGTACTACGGCTACTGTTCGTCACACTTGATACAACATACGTACGTAACCATTTATTTCAATACCTTAAAAAACTCTAACATTTGCTTTAATAATACAAGACGTGTCGTGCAGTGAGAGTCTACCTATACCTTTTGTATACTTATCGTAGTATATACCCATCTTAGTTACTAATTAATCTATATAATGATATTATACCATTGCATATCTTCCATGTATATACTATTGGTGAACACTCTTCCATCGCATATACTATCTTCGTTCAATATATATATAAACTTACGGGTTTATGATTAACAAAATGGTTCACTAGTTGTCAAGTCGTAGACGGGAGTAGCGTCCGTGAGTTATAGTAACACAAGCGGAACTAGTAGTATTCACATTAGCCCCTCATCCTTGATCCTTTATGATCTGTAACGATGACAGATCTCAGGTCTTGTATAGTAGCTCGTTATCTATTAAGCATGGACCCCTTATACTTGGGTAGCAAATGATATTTTCTCCTACAAATCTGCAAGAGAAGTCGCAGACGCACCGCTACCGTTCAATTCATATTTGCGTTGGTTATCTGTGCTCAACCAGCCTACGTACCCAGAGCTTTCTTAGTCTCAAGTTTTGTACCCATTTTGTGTTTCTCAGAGTATCTTAAATGTTACACTTCTTAGACGTTAAAGCTCGCCAATAGACTCTTTTATTCATAAATGAGATATTGAACACTCTCATCCTGTCATATAAGTATAGTAAGAGAGTGCCTTACTTCGAAAGCCTGATCACGAATGCTTATCTTGCAGTCAATACAGAAGCTGATATGCTAAAGGCGCAGTAATACTCTCGAACGATTGTACCGATTACCGTTTGTGCTAAAATAGAATAGCACTCGATAGAACCTACAGTGCATACTTTGGGCAAGTTAGTGTTGTGACCAACTTGTGAAAGATTTTGCTTCTCTCTGGTAACAGGCAACAAAGACGTGTGAGCATCGCCCTCAGTGTATACTTAGGTTTAGGCCGTACCCTAGCCCAGTAAGGTGCATTAAGGCATTCTAGTTGTGTAGACAGTGTCCAGATGTCATTTTAGGGCACGTGAAACCACAGAAGAATAACTCGCGGTTGAGAGAAGACATGAGGTTTATAATGCTGCAAAGAAGAGATAATTCTTATTAGTTAAGAAGGAAAAAAATTGCATTCTTGCAGAGGACCTTCACACGTTACGTTTCTTTCCAAAGCGCATGTCGCAGGAACCAAAACACTCATAGAGAATCGAACGCGAAGTGTTTCTCCTAGAAATCAGAGTGGAAAAGAAACTATTATAGGAATAAGAAGAGGTAGAGAGTGAATTGAGCTACCAATCAGCTTCCCATCAAAGTGTCCGGATTAGCAATATACAATGCTGATCACTTTTAGTTGTCGAGAAGTAGGACAGGCGGTAGTGTCCGAGTATGGGATGATAATTGCTGTATCAAATTTAAAGCTGTAGATCGCCTTAGGATCGATATGAACTCACCCAGGATAGTAAAGAAGTGATCTCCCTAGATTCTCACTTTAATGAACCAAAGTATTGTTTTTTTGCTTTTAAATGTTCACAGCAATCAGATGAGTGCAAAGACATATGCTTTGTAGCAAGCGATTTTATTGAAACATATATTCTTTTCTTTATGTTTACAATTCTCTTTTAGAATTTTTGATTTGAAGATTTTTTTTTTATTTTTTTAAGATAAGATTTCATTTACTCGGAAAAGAGTTCTGAGAGCGTTTTAGCTGGTCCTCTAAAGAATAAACTCTTTCATTTCATGTATTTTTACTTAAAAGCTTACTAGTTTCTGATTACATAGATAGTATAAAAATGCTCATGCCTATCCTTGGTTTCCAGCATGCAGTCCCTTCTACGCGTCGATTAAGATTAAAGTACAGCTATGCTTAAGGAAACATGACCAAAAGTTTTCTTCTTCTCCCCGCTCATCTACGCTGCGAATACGCCGCTCCCTGTATTAAGCGCCATAGATAAAGTGCTCCCCCCCAACTGATCGGCCTGTGCACGTGCAATCGTTCTTGGCACATTGAGTTGATATGCTGGAATATCAACGTCTTGTAGATAATGATCAGATGGATACTGAAGTCAGATCGTCTAGTTAAGTTAGCGCGTATTAACTATGCTTGATGCTTGAACATTCACCGTGTTAGCGTTTATAGTCGACATATAAGTTTAACTATTGCTTGCAGTTTGTTCCCACCTATCAATTATTTGATATAAGGGCATGTCTTGTTGTCTTCGCATTTTTATATTCAGTTTTTTTATTCGTCTTGTATGCTCTCGAGCGTACGTACATTGTCTTATTATCTTTTAATTATTTGTGAGATCTACCAATGTGCAGTACGTCACAATAAGATGCTAGTGGTCTTCGTGACTCCCCAGCAGCACGCAACTTCGCACTCTCTCATAAGCTCGCTATATCATCTCTCTCCACCAACTGATAAATTCCATCATCACTCATAACTATTGCTCTCTTATTGACACAGTCAAGTATACAATAATAACAAAAAAGTATAAATCATGATGCCATGGTTGGTGTGCTCACTTAGCTAACTCGTGTCGAGAGCTTGAACTCATTCACCATGCTGACAACGAGCTCCCTTGTGCTGGTCGCACTGCCGAACTCCAGCTATACTTTTATACTCGAGTCTGTTATCTGTTTATATTTTGTATTAGACATCACTCATATAGTTTCCGCTCTTTAGTTTTATGGATACATTCCAGAATAGTTATGAACGCATACAGCTCCCACCCTGCATATGTCGTCGTACACAGTTATTATCTTTGTGTGCAAACATAGTACTACAGTTTGTTTTATATATTTTCACGCAGTATGCTTTACTGAGGCAAATACTGTGGTGGATCTTTTACACCAGTTACAACTTGTGGACGCTCTCTCAGCTGGTGCACTAGTCTAACGCAACAAATTTAGCCTATATTTTCTCTTTTCAATTTCTATTCACAACACGCCGCGCTGATCAGCAATACTCTCAATTGCACTGTTTGCCTCCGACGCATCGGACATCATACGTTCTCTAGCCTGCGCTTTGAGTTCGACTCCTCTCTCCAGCTAACCGTAATCAGTCAGAATTCTGTAGTTTAGAATAGAATTTAAACTCGTGCCTCACAGCCGAACAAGTTTCCTCTGGCCATGGCAAACGTCTCGGAAAACGCTCTTCTGTAGTTTTTAAACACTCACTCGCTCTCATTGCGTCATTAATCAATCCATTCGCATATTTAATGATATAGTAAAACTAGACAGACGCGCGTAGTGTCATAAGTACTTTGTATTATTCTACTCAAAATGATTCTGTGAATTCAAATCCGATCCGTTTAATATGAGGAGTAGAGCGTGCGTCTACAACTCGCTTCCATTATTTAGGACTGTCGGGTATCTTGTGTCTCTCAAGACTTCCTACATATGCTGAAGATCGGTCCTTATTGCGTGTGTTCAGCGTAGTCCATGCAACATGGCATCACTCATACTTATGTGTGCACAGACTCCACATAGCGAGCCGTCTCTCTAACAAGTATCTCTAAACTCTCAACAGTGAGCTCACGCCATGCCGATTATGAGTGAGAGTGCGAGATATCGTGTAGCGCACCTCTCATCGGCATTAGCTAAGATTCGTGTCTATCTGCAAAAATGTAGGGAAACATCAGCTCGATTTTCATAAGTTCTACTACTACACTAGAGTATCATTACTTACCGAAAAGATTATCAGCAAGCAGTCGTTACTATAATAGCGAAAGGTCTAAGCTCAAACAATATTTCCAGAGATCCCAGAAATGTTTTTGAACGCAAGAGACGATGTCCTCTGCTAATTTCGCATTTATGATCGTTTAGCTGGTATTACGTACCATACCTTTTGGATTCACACTAAAATCGAGCTTGTCCCCAATATATATAGCATTTCTTCATATTGGAGACAGACACAGAAACTACATTCTCGCATTGCTAGACACCAGATACGAAGCTTCCCTATCCTTCTATCTATGTTTGAATTCCTCGATTTCTTCTCTACTTTGTCTAGAAAATTCCTTCCATTTTTTTTATTAACAATCTGCCAAAGATAAGTCATGCTTAAAGTGGTAGACCTCTTATTTTGTTTTCAATTCAAATCAGATGTTTGGTTTCCCAAACATTACATTTTTCCCTCATCTTCGGATGTCATTCCATTTGGAAATAATGCAACGTATGTTGATTGGAAAAAATCTTCAAGGTAAAAGATCTTCTCAAAAAGGGGGTCCCTTATCGGATTTGAAATAGTTCTTAGTCAAGAACAATCTTAAAATCAACATGTTGTTGCATTCTTTCTTGTTGACGCCACAGGCGATTGCTGGTTTCACAACCTCTCCTTATTCGATACTTTCTCACGATTTATACTATGAGTCAAGCTGAAAACATTTTCTTCTTGGTAAAGAATTTCTACATAGTAACTATTCGAAATTGCACCACTTTCCTAAACTCTTCTTCTTATAAAGTCCATTTTACCTCAAATCTTTCTTTGGTAAATTGGAATGTTATTTACCTCTCTTTTCCACCAGCAAATGTTTGCAGTTTACAAAAATCAAAACACCCGAGCTTGAAACCAAAAACATCAAGCTTGAGAGCCAAAACAAGGGAACGAGGGACTTCATTATATCTTGGGCTTTGGACTGAGCTGGTTGGGTTCTGATTGGGACGAAAGGTGGATGTTAGTTTTGTGTAAAAGAGAATGCCCAAGAATCGAAATAAAGTTTGTTATCTTGTGAAACTATATAGCAACATATCGTGTATGTTTGATATAATATATTATAATACTATATTACTATATGATATATATTATATATATATTATATATATATAATATAGTATATATATATATATATATATAGTATATATTATATATTAATTATATATATATATATATATTATATTATATTATATTTAATTATATATATATTATAATACCTCATATCTCAAGTATTATTACGTATATATATATGTGTATATATATTATATATATATATTATATATAATATATATATATAATATATATATATATATATAATATAATATATATATATATATATATATATATATTCGGCATATTAAGTATATATTTATATATATATATATTATTTATATATAATATATTATATATTATATATAATAGTACTAAGTATTAGTACTATATAAATAATGCTATTATAACTTTATTTATAATAAGCAGAACTCTTTGAGGCAGAAGCTAATTATTATTATGAGAGTAGAAACAAAGCTCCAACCGTTATGTGTATTATTATGTACGGTAACATGGCTTACATCTTCTAACTCACACAACTGTTTTTATTCTTTTTGTTTATATTATTTAAAATCTTGAAACAGCCAATAGAACGTCTCTCTCCTACCGGCTAGATCTGGTATCGGAGGGAAGACGCCAGTTAGTGAGGCTACAACAACAGAGCCATTAACAAGTGCCCAGGGCGTCGCCCTGGCACACTCTAAATATATTATTTTTATATTAAAACTAAAGGTGTTATTTATTAGATAATTAATGTTCTTATAAAGAAGATCTCTTGTAAGTATCATTCTGATACGTAGTATTGATCACAAGTGAAATAATCAGATAAGATAAAAATTAGAGAGAATGGTGATCAAAATCTAGCACAGTACAACGAGACATATAGCTCCCGCCCCTGTGCAAATCATTCTAATAAATATAATATTTTGGATTTGATTACTCACGAAAATGTAGTCGAAGGGTCTGTGGCCCAGTCCTTATTTATTATACAAAATAAAAATTATCTATTATGATCTGCGATCAAACTATAATAAGAAAAGAATATTAATAAAGAAAATAATATCAACTATTTTTCTATACACCTTCCATCTTATTAATTATTGTACCCGAGGTGTGAGGGATTTAATTCTATGTTTAATTAATTAATGACCTCATTATCTCGCGTACATATATATATATATATATAATATATATATAATTATATATATATATATATATTATATATAATATATATATATAATATATATTATATATATATATTTATTTTTTGTTTTACACCGAAGTTTCATTATTGCCTCTTTTGCAAGATCTTTTGATAAAAGAGAGCACATATTTGTGCCACCATGGATAGACGCTCCCAAGGCCTGAGATAACATTAATTTTTATGTTTTAACCATTTATATTATTAAATGATTATTCAATGTAATGTCTGTATTAGAAAATTTAATGCATGTTTAAATCTAACTAAGTAAGAGAAAATCAGTGTCATAGTTTATTAAATCTAATTTGCATTCCAAGGACAAAATATTTTTATCACATATAATGAAAAAATATGCGATATATTATTATATGGGAAGGAGATATAATCTGCCTCTATATTTTGACCATAATATTCGGTTTAAATGTAATTATTTAATAATGTATATTTTTTATTTAACATTCGCTGGGTATTTTTTAATTAATTCCAATGCCCCTTAGGTTTTGTTTATGTCTGGTTTTTGATTCCATTGGTTCGCCATCAATTGTTGTGTCATTGGTTTGAGAGATATATTCGTGTAGAGACAGAGGTTAGAGTGCATGTTGTTATGAATTAATGGTCCTTTTAATATTTGAATATTTTGTTATAAGAATATAAAATGTTATTTTGCCGGAATATTATTTTTTAAGAAAAGGACTGTCTAGAATGTTCGAAGCCCTTTATAATATAGCATAAACTTGAGGCTAACCCCTCACTTTCATTAAAGAGAAGCATTCTCTAAATCCATTTTCAAGTCGGTTTGATTTCTTGATCCGAGAGATCATCGCCAGAAGAAAAGATTAGCGTTTCGTCTTTAGTCTGGTAAGAATCCAAGGAAGAAGAAGAAAGAAAAAATAAACACGACTAGTACACCACACACACCTAGATATATATATATATATATATATATATATATAGTATATATATAGTATATATATATAATATATATATACTATATATATTATATATATATATTATGATATATTTTATTTTATCATAAATTTGATTTAAGCATATATCTTAGATTTACATAGATGTTATTTGCTATATGGTTAATATATATATATATATATATATATATATATATATTATATATATATATATATAATATATATATATATATATATATATATTATATATATATATAAATATATATATATTATATATATATATTATATATATATATATTTATATTATATATTATTATATATATAATATATATATATATATATATATATATAAAAGGTTATGTTAACATATATTAGAGATATATTAGAAGACTCTTATAAAACATTTAAAATAATATTTGAAAAAAGGAACAAAGATCATATGTTTGAGGAGCTAGTTACGTTTCGGAATCTATTCTCTCGTTTTTCTCTTCAGTTCCGAAGAGGAAACCCGAGAGATTAGGTTCGGAAGCGTTTAAAACTAGCTCCCATAATAATAATTAGTCTTTTGTTCCCTATTCAAAATATTATTTTAATTGGTTTTAAAGTTTTTGTAATTTTATAAAATAGAGGCTGAGTGTGAAAGTTTAGAACTCTTATAATTTGAAACTTGGATAATATATATATTATATATTAAAATATATATATAATTATATATATATATATATTATATTATATATATATATTATAATATATAAATGTATATATATTATATATATTATATATTATATATATATGCATATATATATATATTATATATTATATATATATTATAAATATAATATATATATATATATAGATATTAATATATATATATATATATATTACTATATATATATATATATTATATAATACTATACATATATATATTATATATTATATATAAATATTATATATTATATATATATATATATATATATATATATTAGATATACCATATTATATATATAATATAAATATATATATATAATATATATATATATTATTTATATATATATATATATATATTATATATATATATATATATATATATATATATATATATATACTTATATATATAAGATTATATTATAATATATATTATAATTATATATTATATATCATATATATTATATATATATAATAATATATATATATATAAGTAATTATATATATTATATATGATATATATATATATATATATATATATAATATATAATATTATATATATTATATATATATATATGATATATAATATAATATATATATATATATATTAATATTTATATATATAAGTATATATTTATTATACTATATATATTATATTATATATATATACTATATATATATATATATTATCATATATATATATATTATATATATATATATATTTATATTATAGTAATTATATATATATATATATATATAATATATATATATATATATATATATATATTATATATATATATATAGATATATATATATATATATATAGTATATATCTATTATATATATGATATATATATATATATATATATATTTATTATTATATATAATATTTAATATATATATATATATATATATATATATATATATAATATTAATATTATATATTATAATTATATATATATATATATATATAATATATATATATATATATATAAATAATTATAACTGGGACTAGTAGCACAAGATACCTAGATGACGTTCCTGGTGAATGGGAAAAGATATTAAAAGAATATTTTCAAAAATTCTGAGAGGTATTTTACCACTTTCAGAGAAAAACAACTTCCGGGTAAACGCTAAGTAGCAGTTTTTGCAGCATCAGTTCTCTATTTTAGGCTTTAAAAAGTGGGAAATATGTATGATCCAGACCCAACTCCAAAATACAGACAATGAAAAGTTTTCACCCCACCAAACTATGTAAAGGAAACCAGTCTCTTTTGGGTTTCTGTTCTTCAGATTTTGGATAGACGACTTCGCGCTAGTAGCAACCACCATTATTTAATATTGGGTGAAGGAAAGAAGTAAAATTTGAGATTGAAAAAGAAACACAATAGGCGTATGAAATTCTGAAAGATAAAATTAGTAGTACAATCCACAACCATCTTTTCCTGATCTATGGAAAGTAGTTTTTCGTAAACACAGATGGCCTTTCGACTATTCATAGGTGGTTACTTTCTCAGTCACAGACATATGGAAAAGAAAAGTCATTATCCTTTTGTATCACGTGTTGTTAGAGGCTGTGAGAAATTATATACCATCTGAAAAGGAACTGCCTTGGCTGTCGTCTTCTGCTTGAAGTTAGTTCAAGAGCAACAGATTCTAGGATAAAATGTTACGATTTTATCAGACATTCAACCCTTCTGTTTTATTTTTAAAAATAAACAGCAAACAGGAAGGTTAGCACGGTGGAATTTCTGTTCGTAAGCAGTTTCTCACCAACAATTAAATACAAACCAGGGAAAACAAACATTCCGCCTGATTATAATTTAAGTAGGCATCCGGCCCCAGCTCCGAATGTATATTTCTTTAAAGGAGAAAAAAAGCCAAGCATATCTCTAAAAGATTTTGTGCAAAAGAAACCATCAGGAGGGAACAAGAAAATTGTCCCAGGTTAAAAGAATTAGTAGATTGGGCTAAAGAAAATACCAATACATACCCCCATATCTTTCTGAAAGGTGTATCATTCTATGCGACACAGAAAGAACTTTATCTTATTCAAGGCCCAGACAGTTTGATTTATATCGTCATAGATCAATGCCACGCTTCCCTTGGAAGTGGGCATGAAGGACAACATCAAACGGAAAAAAGGGTAAGAGAAAAGTACGTGTTTCCTCACTTAAGGAAGTTAGTAATGGAAAACTGCACACAATGCGTGTCTTGCGCTAAGGTGAAGAGACCGAAGTCTCCCAGGGCCGGAATTAATCGCTGTCCACTTCCGTTCACGCCGTTCTCGAGGGTACATGTAGATAGTATTGGAAAGCTCCCTACCTGTTCAGAGTCTGATGCCAAGCATATTTTTGTATTTAGAGATGTTTTAGCTCGGTATTGTGAATTAGTTGCCTGCAAAACAAGGAAGAGTAAAGAGTTCGCGAGAGTTTTACAAGAAAGAGTCATTTGTCGATACTCTTTACCAGAAGTGCTCGTCTCAGATAATGCCCTTGAGCTCACATCAGAGGTGTTTAAAGAGTGTATAAAAGCCTGGAGAATAAAAAAGGTGGATATTCTGCTTTGCAGATCTACACAAAGTGTCTTTGTAGAGCGTATAAACTCCGATATTGAGTCTTTCTTACGACATTACGTGAAAGATAATCACAAAGACTGGTCAAAGTACCTCAGCTTTGCCCAAAAAGCCATTAACTCAGCATACAATCGATCTATAGGGTCATCCCCACCATTTTCTGTTGAATGGGTACGTAAAAAATTGCCCTATCAAATGCCTGACTATGTCTCTTCTCATGTGAATAAATCAACAGAGAAGAAATTTGTTTCAGTATATTACCATGACTACACACATCCTGCTGTTCATGCAACGTAAAACTCTGTGCGCAACGATCAACAGTATATGAAAATCAAAGCATTAAAATAGTCTAATATGAGATGCAGAGCATGACATCCTACAGAAAACGGACGCTACACACAGCGAGACTGTGCTGCTGTAAGTTTCATGGGAGACTATGTTTTCCTAAATGCAGTGAAAAGCCGTACCATAGCTCCAAACTGAACAGAGAAGCGCCTCCGTTTACGGGATTGCCCCTCAATGCCTAACTAACTTAAGTGTGAAGGACACAAAACACAATCGCTCTCTACTCCTTCCCGTCAATGCTTTGAACATCTCAGAGAAAAACAAACTACTCCCTCTAGACGAATTCTGGTATCCGATATGAATACACAATTCTATTAGCGCATGACTGACTTATTACACTAACATCCTACTCTGCATTTCCTCCACTTCCTCTCCTCTCCTTATTGGAATAAGTTTTGGATTCATGAGATATGAAGCTAGATACTGAACATCTTAGAATGCACTCTATGTAAGAGAAAATGGGAAGAGAAAAACAGAATTGACATTTACTATGCACTGCTCTCAGAGAATGGTATGGAGCAACTCATAGCACACACAGAGAAAATGATATGTAATTACATAAGTATGCGGTAGATACCATAGCTGCACGCGTATAATGCTTTCGGCACCTTATTTTGGATGTACTACTCAACTTTTTCAATAATGCGAATGACACCCAAGTGTCAGCTCACTATTTTGCTCCACGATCGAATCGAGAGAGGCACTCCCCGATATTTCGACTGCCTTGAAAACAGACATTTTCCATTAACCAAGTTACAGAGGATTGTCCCTCCAGTTGATAGTTTGACAATCATCATTTCTCACCAGTTTACACAAGGCATTAGATAGAAAAAGGGTATAGAACTCATGTCACAAATTAGCAGGAAGACTCCTGAGAGCTCTAGATTACTGTGATGCTTTTTCAAGTAAGAAATCGAGTCGAAGGAGTAGAGTAGAGAAGAAAATGAATGATGCTTATGTGGATCTTCTGCATGAAATTATTGCCAACAAGAAACAGTACCTATCCAATTCAGAGCTTAATCCTAATGAACGCAACTACGAAGAACAGGCACTAAGTCTTTCTAAATGTTTAAGACTGACACTCCAGAACTCAGGAGAACAAGCACGATTCGAACCATGGATTATGAGGAGAGAAAGATTTAGTCGAAGAAGGAAAACCTTGGTGGTAAAAGATGACAGAAGAAAAGACCTTCTATGAACCTGCTCATACAGGCCCATCCTATAAATCTCTATAGAAGTGACCTATGAACAGACTCACCAACGCTCTATTCTCAGTTGAGCTATGAAAGTCTAACGACGTAAAACGGAGTGAGAATACACAGAAAGACGATGCAAGTACGAGATAGCAGCGAGCAAGAGCCGCAATCTTCTGAAGTCCAAACAAACTCCTCTTGCACTATGAGTGATTTGCAGGACAAATTTCGAGAGGAAATATAGTTAAGTGAACGACTTATAATCCATGCAGAAAACATATGCTCTCTAGAGATTGTGTAAACCCTCCTAACACAAATCTGTTTCTTCCTCGAGTCACTCAGATGAGTTTTTCTCATTAAAAAATCTTCTTTCGTACAAAACTGATTAGTGCGTGATTTAGCGGATAATAAATTATTTTTATACCTTTTGGAGGGAACCCAGAAGATTGTGATATTAAATAAAAGTGTAAATATGAGATACAAACAAAAATTACTTTGACCTCTCTGATTAGTTATGCTCTAAAAATTAGAAGAAGTAAAAGTATTTAAAGAAGAAAAAATATAGAGAATAAAAACCATTTAAATTATATTCGAATGTGAATATTATCACAACATTACCTTTCATTATTACTTATATTCAATTGTTGTGTGTCAAGTATGGATTTTAGGTGTCCGGAATCTATGACCCTGAGGTAGTATTATTGTGTTAATTGTATATTTGTGTAGAAATTCTTTTATATATAGCGTGTTATGGCTCCAGTAATATCTTGTTATTATTAGAATGTGGCTAGTAATTATGTTATCAATGTCCTTTCTTTTCTCCCTACCTAATATATACTCAGTTTATGAGAGACCTTCACAATTTTATTCTAGGTTGATTGCTTAGAACAAGCACCTTTCTATCATAAATATATTATTTCATTAATTATTATTATATATTATACATATAATTATTATTATATTATTAATTGGTTATTATTATTAATTGAAGTTATGATATCTGAATAATCTCAATTCATCATTTGAATTATTATAATAATTATTATTAGAAATAGATATAAAATTTTATTTCACATTAATAAATATCTGGCTGTCTTGAAGTCCGGTTTATGATTATAATTATTATTAATATTAATTAATTATTATTATTATTGAAATCAAGGTGGAAATCAATGTAATGTATAATTATATGTATATAGATAAAGAAGAAAGATATTAATGTCATCATATCTAAGATACATCCACTCGAGAAGTTAGAGTTATCGCAGATTCTCGTAGATTACTTTGTATTTATAGGTGTGTGAGTGATTAATGTGATATCAATATGCAACTATATTAATAATTAGTATGTCTGCTCTTAGTGAACGAAACCATGAGTGATAATTAGCAACTCAAAAAAATAATTAAAAAATTTAATATAATAATATATTAATTTATATATAATATATTATTATTATTATTATTATTATATTATTATTATTATTATTATTTTATATTAATTATATTATTATATTATTATTATTATATTATTATTATTATTATTATTATTTATTATTATTATTATATAATATTTATATTTTAATTAATTTATATTATTATATATATTATATATATTATTTAATTATTTTTTATAATTTAATTATTAATTTAATTAGTATTATATATAATATTATTATATATTTTATTATTAATTTAATTATAAATTATTTATATATTAAATTTATTTCTAGTTAATATGTAATATCGTTCAAATATAAATTATATTTTTATAAATTATTATTATTATTTTTATTTATTAATTTAATTATTATATATTATTTATTGTATATATTATATATTATATTATTATTTATATATATATATATTAATATTATTATATTTATATAATTATTATTATATTATTATTTTATTATTTATATATTAATTATTATATTTATTACTTAATTTATTATTAATTAAATTTATATTTATTATAATTTAATAATTATAATAATCTATATATTATTATATATATATAAATTTAATTATTATATATTATTAATATATATATTATTAATTATACTTATTATACTATCATAATTTTTATACAATACAATTATTATATATATATATATAAATTATTATTATTATTAATTAATTAATATAATAATCCTCATATGTGACACAATTAATAATGATTTTTATAAAATTAAACTTATCTATGTTATTATTAAAAATAAGTATTAAATTATACTTACTTGCAACAATCTAATTCATTCATCTTGATGTTAAAATTTATAATATAATAAAGTAATTTATATTTCTTATTTGTATCAATGCATCAGAGTGAATAATACTTATTACATACTCCTTTAATATAAACCAATATTTTGTATTAAGCTTTTTTGTATTTAATCCTAGTAAAAATGATTTATAATATAAAATATATTAATATTTATATACACAAATAAAATTTTATTTAATTATAAAGTATAATTACTATTACCTAATATAATATTTTATATTTATATTTAGAATATATATAATATTCTTATATATCTATATATTATATATATATAATATATATATATATATATTATAGGTTGTCCTCCTCGTAGAATCCGCGTTCTTAAACGCGATCTTGCTATACCGCGGGTTTCAAAAAGATAATAAAAAGTAAAATTTACCGTTACACATTAAAAAAAATAAAATTAAAAAATTCTGTTCTTCACAGATGTCATAAGATAAAAAGAAGAATGAATAATAAAATTTTAATTCTGTAATATATACATTAGGGTAATAAGATAATGAAATGAAAAGGAAAAAAAAGAAATATTTGGTGAGCCAAAAAGGCAAAAGCGTCAATTTACCGATTAACGATGTATTTCTACAAAAAAAACAGCGCAATGCAACCTACTGATTCGGAACCGCCTCATCTCTTACAAATCAACTTCTTTTACACTTTGCAAGAACTATTTTTGGCGCTAATTTTATTACTTTTAAATTTAAAATTACTCTTAGGCTATTCAATCAAAATATAAAAAATGTTTTTAGCTCCAAAATTTTTTAAAGTTGTATACATTGTATATTTTTCATTAAAAAAACCAAAAATAAATTTATTTTTTGCTCAATTTTAGATATGTAGAGTACTGTACTGTAATTGTAATAAATATCTTACTAATTAATTAGTCAATAAAATAATTTATTAACTGTTCTGTAAATAAACATGGTATCTGCAAAATTTATTACAATTATGTTCATTAAGAATTAATTAAAATACTTGCTGCTATTTATTCCCATCTACAAAGTAAAAAATTTTAAAATTAATTGATTTTCAGGGGTTAAAGGTATACGCGATGTCGCCCTATAACGCGGGGGATCAGGAACCTAACCCCGCGTTTTCACGAAAGTACCATCCCTATTATATAATATATAGAAACCATATATCACCCTAAATACGAACCCACCCAACAAACCAAACCACACAAAACAACTACCCACAACAACACTAACTCCAACAAATATATATATCCCATCTATACTAAAATACTACTCACTATAACACCTACTATAATAATTATATTATATATCATAAATAGAACACTAAAAATATTATTATTATATAATATACATTTCCAAACCATAAATATTTATATCTATATATAACTATATAATACATAATATACTATAATATATATATATATATATATATATTATTATAATACTCATAAATATATATATATATTAAATAAGTTTGTTTTTTATTTAATTTAAAAAAAAAGTTCGAGAGGAGGCAGTGGAAAAATCCTCAAATAGACAAAATAAGAATAGGTTACTTTAACGTTGCCATGCAACCAGTGTTTTGAAACATTATAATTATGCTTTCTGGAGCACAAATCGAAATTCCTCCAGTCAATGATCCTTTTATGAAAAATAATTTTTCGCAAGAGAATAAATATCTTAATGTAAAATTAACGTCCTTGTATAACATTTTAAACATTATTTTAATAGTAAATAAATAGTTAATTTGAATTATTTTATACAATTAGTTGTTTTTATTTTTTTAGAAGAAAAACTGGCCTCCTGTGCTTCCCCCGAAAACCGCCTGGCACATTACTCCATCCCGTCAACGGAAATTATAAATAAGTGTAGCTGATACTTAATGAGTTAGAGGATTGAATTTCTTTAGCCATTCTGAGTCTCAGACAGAGCAAATAGGTTAAGGTTTAGAGTTAGAGAGGTGATATTCCACAAAGGCAAAGTTTGAGTTTAAGCCACGGATGATAAAGTCCATAGAAAGTCCGAGCCTGTGCAAATTTGCCATCCTACACGCACACACAGCCACAGCAAAACAAAAACAAACAGACAAAAACAAACAGTAAAAAAAAAAAACAATGTGAAATTAGATTTAAATATTGTTTTCGCTGAAACCTAATTTAAAATAGGAAATTAAATAAAACGCTAAAACGTATTACAGAATATTTAACAGAAATCTAGAGAGAAAGCACACAAAATCACCACACTAAACTAAAAACATCAATTAAATCTACACACACACACACCTTACACACATCACATGCCTACACACACACGCAGACAAACAAAAATAACTTAAACAAATGACTAAAACAAAAGTTAAATTTAAAAATTTAAAAAGCTGCTGTTGAGCATAAGTCTAATGTTAATTAATAACTTTTAGGTTTTTAAAATTGCATTTAAAGGAAACACATATCGTGCTTTAGGGCTCAACTCGTATCTCATATGGGTTCCATAGACTCCTTTAAGAGCATTGAAACTATGATATTTTGTGCTGCTACATCACTGTAAAAACATATATAAGTGCTGCTAAGTTATGGTTATAACTCTAATAGTCCTCACCTATCCACACCTGTGTCATGTACCGTACATTACAATCACTCATTTGCCACGACTTTTAATAAAAAATTTTCTTTAAAATTTTAGTAAAAACAAGAATGTTTATAAACTAATAAATAAAATTTTATAAATAAACAATATATTGCAATCATTCGATTGTATATATACAAGCCTTTCTCTTCTCATCTTCTTCAGTCCTCCTACCTTATTCTTCTCTTGTTTAACTTGTTTATTAGTTTAATCCCCTAGAAGTAACCAGCCTCATGTATCAACCGAAGTGTACCACTACATCTCTCAACTTATTGATTGGATAGTGAGAGCGTGATTGTTTATCAACATGAAGTGTGTGCGTGATGTATCGTGTGCAGTAGTGTGTCCTTGTCGATGTGTGGCTGTGTTAGCTGTGTGTGTTTGTGTGTGTTGTGCGTGGTGTTGTGTATTGTACTTGCTGAGTGCTGAATGTATTATCTCGCATATCAACACTCAGATGATCACTGGACCTAGCCTCGCCTGAATCAGCAAAGTCTGAATTCAAAACCATCAATCTGGAAAATGTATTATCTCTATCCTATAATATGTTGTAGTCCAAGTATCACGAATACACACTACTAAGATGCGACAAATATATCAATACATTACTCACACCGTTAGCATATTCGATATCATGAGTATACACAGATATGTATGCGATAACCAGAATAAGATGGAGAGGAGATGTTCATCACACACTTTGATGAGATCGAAGCGAATGTACGCAAGACGCGATCTATAGCACAAAAGTTACGCTACATCAGAGAAACTGTATGAGCAGTGACAGTGTTTCCCCTTAAACCCGCAAGACCGACTTGGGAGTGTCAGATAATACTCGTTCCTCATCTTATCCAATCTCCAAACTGCCAAGAACGCCCTCAGATTGTCCATCACTGCCTTACAACACGAAGATGCAACTATCGAGTATGAAGATCACGAGAGAGTAATGATACGACCCTGAAGTATCACACAAATTGACACAGACAGATGAGAACGATCGAGCAGTCATACACGAGAATCCACAGATTCATATTACTAAAAATTAACATAATAAAATATGCTAAGGATTTTCGTATTACTTTGCTTACGTTATAACACCATTTGAAGACACTACCATACTGCGAACGTAAAAGATACTTATTACTGTTACCATATTTCACACAGCATATCCATTATCACGGTCCGAATAGGTATTTCTAGTGAACGATGTAACATTCTACTTATTGTATCATGAGCTAGCCGTGATGTATGAGTAAGAAAACCAGTTAGAATCTTGATTAATTAGAACTTCAGTAGTAGTATGTAAAAATGTGAGCATACATATTTGAAGAGTCTAATTCTGACCTACAGATCTACCCAACTATTGTTTAATAATAATAATTTAAGTGGAAAAGTAATTCTTAGTACATAACACTTAGTTGTGTAGTTAAGTGTAATGTGAAAGAGTATTACATATGTATTTGCGAATTAGCCTAACTAATTGAGATGATCTATTAGACCCTCTCTATCTAATTCGGCTATGAAAAGAGGTTTGGCCACCTTACTTTACAGAATGGTGGATCTCCTTTATTGGCAACATCTGCCCTTCACCCCTCCTTCACCCTTAAAGCCCTAGAAAGCATTGCACCTTACATGGTGGAGGAGATCGGGGACAGGATTAGCCGCGAAGATAGGGACTCATCAAACCCACTGCGAAGAAACAGCAGCAGCGTCAGCTTGGCCTGCCAACAGAAAAAGAACCTCACAATTCAGACGCACTCCTATTACAGTAAATTATTATTTTCTAGAGTATTGGTACGCAGAGCCAAGCCTTAAGCAACAGGATGTGTAGGAAATCGGTCATATGAAAAGTCCATTGGAAGGACGGTGAGGTACTTGATGGGCCCATCTCAAGAAAATACGCACTGTTCCTGTTTTTACCCCAACCTAGCCATTAGCGGAGATATGCATAATCTATTTTATAAAATGTAATACCACCATTTCCTAGTTCTAGTACAAGCATGTTTGAGAAGAGGTGTCATTCAGCGCGTTAGTGGGGACATTCCTACAGGCTCAAGAGAATCATCCGTTGTTGGCTAACTAGAGGGTATACGATCTTTATTCTTTTCCGTCAAAAAGTAAAATAATGGACCTCTGCCATAAGGAACGTGATTAGCCAGGAAGGACTATTGGAGGATAGGAAAGTAGGACCTATAGCTAATGCAAAGTATATTTAACTTAATTTATCTAATTACATTTAATAAAAAAATTTAACATAAATCTGTTTTTACTATCTTCATACAAAAGCTAGTTTAAAATGCTAAAAGGCTATAATTTTCTTATACGTAGATTTTTAATAATATTAGAAATGAGTTTATCACTTTATTCCGAAATTTAAATCTTCTTTTCCTCAGTAGAACGTAATATTTTCATTTCGGTTGTTCTCACGGTCCTAACCCCACATCTGACTCTTCAGATCCCAACAGTAAACCGAAAGACTCAAATACCTAACTGGTTTGATCTATTACCACAACACCCAGGAGTGAAGTTACCTTTATTAGAGGGTACTCTAAGAATTTATTATATAATCGTTGAATGTCTCACCATAAAGTGATCACTATTTAGCGCAGTGCACACCACTTTGGATAGATAAAGTTATAATGATTCATCCATTAATATACTGTCCTTTAAGAAAATCCAGGAAATATATGAACTGTACGGATACAAGACAAGAAAGAACAATTAAGTGTATGATTTAAAATTCAACTACAGGACTGCCGCGGTCAAAGCTATAACAATTATAAGCTTAATAAGAATATCAAAGAATGAGAAATATTAATAAGTGAATTAGGGAGAAGACTGCCTCCTTATCTAGAGAATAAATGAGATTATATTAAAGTATTAAACACTATATTTATATAAAACGAGAGAAAGGTAGTATTGTATCTCGAGAAAATATCAAACTTATATTAGCAAAGATGGTAAACATGATGTAGACATTATAAATTGATGTATAGAAGAGAATAGTTAAAGGATGAGAACATGAAAAAATATCCTATCATTATGATCTTAGAAGTAACATATAATAATAATAGAGACCCATGAAGAAGTATAAATACGCGAACTTGCACTCACTATGAGTATTAATCTTGATGGAGTTAGTCTCTAAACTCTATATCTGTAAGTCTAGTTAATGCAATATTCCTCAATTTGTATCCGCACTATCTCATTATTGTTCACTGAGTGTGTGGCGCCATCTTCACCACTTCTACATTGAGATATTCGTGATAATTATTCAGTGAATATGGCGTGTTCACACACTAAGAGTATAATATAAGAGAAAGAAACATTCATAATCATAGATGACACAACATTACGATATTGTTAGGCATAGAAGTCTCATAATTATACATATTCGTGGAGATTCTAATCGAGAGAGTTTAGAATTAAATAGAATACTCTTCTACTGTACTGATATCTATTGAGGTATTATTACAGATATACTTACTTACTAATATACACAAACTCATGATAAGTGCTTTTCTTAAAGTGGAAGAAGAACAATCCAAAATAACAAAACAGACTCCCTATCACCATATATATATATATATTATATACTATATATATAAATTTTTGTATGTATCCCGTTATATATATTAAATATATTCTTAAAGCAAGTTGTTGATTATTTGATCATATTGGAGATGTATTAGTATGTAGATAATGATGTGAATTGTATACTATATGATACAAATTTTTTTATATATTATATATATAATCAATTATCTCCTCTTATTATTTTAGTAGTAACAGTAGTATTAGTATTTGATATTTTATAATTTATTTTTGTATTATGGTGTACATGTGATTGGTATTATTCATAATACTTATGTCTAATTATTTTGTATATATAAAATTATAATACTCTGAATATGTTATAAGCATCTGAGTGATATTCTTTATGGACTTTTACATATGTCAAGTTGTCAATTGCTACTTAAATTATCAATTAACAATATATGTGTGTCACATTTTCTTTCATCTACTTATCATATCATAAAATATATTGTGCTTATAATATAATATGTCATATTATTTTATTATAATCTATTAATTTGATTCATTTCTTAATTTATATTATTTATTTAATGTCGAGGGGTACTTCTAAGACATACAGGCCTTATTTCATCTATCATTAATGTTGTTTGATTCTATTGGATATTATTACATATAGATTAAATAAATAAATATCATTTGATTTATAACTATATATTATGTACTTCTTCACCAATTTAGAAGTGAGTTATATATTCTCTCTTTAATCAATAGTGATTAGCGCATAGTGTTGACAGTATCTCTATATTTTATTATTTTTGAGGTATCTACTTTATAGAATTTTAAGAACATTATCTGTACCCAATCTTTTCCAGCCTTTTATGTACTGTATCTAATTTGTGCAGGAGTGTGTGAGAATACTATGAACATAAGATATCTTTCAAACGTGCTGTATTTATGTCATCACTATGAGTTGATCTTGCGTTGTAGTATGCACGATATGCCCATTCTATGCAATCGGCAAACCCCATTCTCACGGATTTACCCTTAAATTAGCGCTTTGTCCCGATTCCTTTGTCACTTGACTTAGTGTTCTTCAGAATTCCGATGAGATTTTTGCTGTGTTGAGACATCTCGGAAGACGAACTCAGTGGGTATGACACATAGTTAATGCCTGAGACAGATCTTAATGACTTCAATCCGTAGTTGGTATCATTCTGGAAGTGTACTAATCTTATATGTAGATTTAAATAATCAGATTTTTACTATCCACACCTTTTTTCTAGTCCGATTTATACAACTATTATCTATGCATCAAATAATATCTTGAATTACAATATTTCATAGTTAAATATCCGTACTAAACATGCATTCTGTTTGAAGTGTTTAGCAGGAAGTTACCTCTATATCTAGTATTATTTGGAATTCCAGTACTTTACTTGATAAAGAAATATAGACGTTAATACACGATGAATATAACAGTTATACTCCCTTCGGGTGCTAGCTATACGATGAGACTGTTGATCAGTAGATCTATGAGCGTTGTTCCTAGACTCTTTCGCCCTGTGTGCGGAGTACATAGTAAATTAGTTCATTGTACTTATATGTTATACGAGTCTACTATTAAGAGTAACACATTATGGTCAAGAGTGTGTTGATATACTTCGGCGTACTCTTTATAATAAGTATAAGAGGGCCGAGACCATAAGACAATTAAATATTGGACTCTCTCATTAAAAAAGTGTTGTGAAAAATTACTATGTGACCACATTGATAATAAGTAATAACTTTGTATTATGAAGAATAGTTATTTCAATGGCAATAAAGTATAAAAATGAGAGAAGTGAGTTTTATAACTTTAATTCAAAAGATTTTTTACGATAAATGTGCCGTTGTAAGTTTTGAGTTCAGATAAAGAAATGTCCAACTACAATCTCCACTTAAATTATCAGCATAACCATGTGGTAGGCTGAGTACACTCTTCGCTAATGTGATTTTTTAGGCGGCGGCTGAGTACACTCGTCGCTTGAATTTGATTTTTTAGACGGCGGCGGAGTACTCTCTTCGCTTGAATGTGATTTTTTAGACGGCGGCGGGATGCATTCTTCGCTTGAATGGGATTTTTTAGACGGCGGCGGGATGCACTCTTCACTTGCAGATCCATACACTAACGCTTTAGACGGAGTATGCACTCCACTTTTAGATCTTTATGTTTTAGAAGGTGTACGCTGTGTTTAATCTTAGTATGTAGATTTATGCTCTGATTTTTAAGGCGGAGAGCTCTCTTCACTCTTTTCTTCGTCCATAGGTCTAGTGATAGTGACTGATATATTTTGTGGAAGAGATGGCGTGGAAATAGAAGATAATTATTACTGAAAAATGCTGGTTTAGGTTTTCCGGTCAGATTTTTTAAATTACAATTGTTCATCTGACTATTGTGATGAGTCAGTATTCATTGAACGACGAGTAGACTCTTTTATTGTTTGGGAGTCATGAAACGGGGGAAGAAAAGTTGTCGATTTTTACATAGTTCTGATTTCCACACTCGATCTTCGAGAGTCTTCTTTTGATCTACTGTGTCTTGATTTTTGTACACTCCCTATATTGCTTTCCATACTCGATCTCCGAGAGTCTTCTTTTGATCTACTGTGTCTTGATTTTTGTACACTGCTTAATTTTTATGGTTTAGAAGAAAATTTTGTTGCTTATATCCTTGACATTTTTGTAGTGTAAAAAGGAAGATCTTACGAAGATTCTATAGTGGTGTGAGTGGGGGTTTTCTAGCTGGGTGTTTTTACCGGCTAGGCCTAAGTAGTAAACAGTTATATGTGCTATGTTCTTCGAGTTAGGGCTTACGCCGCTGTTGAATAAAATGATTAATCTGTCTCACAAGCAGTAGATGATTTTGTGGTCCTAAACTAAAATCTGGTAGTTGGTAAAATTTCTTCACCACTCTCTTCTAAAATAGATGATTATTTCTATGACGGTTAGAATGGTATTTCTTCGCTTTCATGATCACTAGCGCTATCATCAGCCGTAAACTCCTTCAGCAAATTAGATATTGATCTAGAACGTTCATCGGTCAGTGTTCTCCTCAGAAATTTTAAGAAAATAATTAAATTTTAATATTCTGCTTTATGAAAATCTTCAGGTATGCTGCCATTTTCAGCTACTATGGGACAAATTTTGAAATCCATAGAGTTTAATACCTCTATTATAATTTTACATTTTACCTAATATTCATTTGTTAAGTTACAATCAGATAAAGTGGACTGAGGAGAAGAGCCCTTCGTAGCTAATTACGAGTTGAAAATTTTTATCGATTCCGAGATATTTCCTGTGACTGCAGTTCTCTTTTTGAAACTTCTCATTCAGCTACTAGAAGAAAGAGGATTGCTATTCTTGTTGTTGTTGCTGTTGTTTGTTTATTTATTAGTTGTTATTACTGTTATTGTTATCGTTATTATTATTATTATTATTCTCTAAAAACTGGAGTCTAGAGAATAAGGCTCCCAAATTTTAATTCGTTGCAGTTTTATAAGAATTAATATTGTTTTATATGTATTTGACTGATTCAGTGAGTTTATGCAGCATTTTTAGCTATTCCCTGAATTTTAAACTTTCACTGTTTTAAATTTTTACAGAAAATATCTCAATCAAATCGGATATACTGGACAGAACCGTTTTAACCTCTAATGAAAATTTGTTCTGCTACGTTTTTAGGACACCAACATCTTGAATTACCCTTTTCAAGTGATAGACAATG